>SNQJ01S0007445.1:72644-105138 GCA_010110895.2 Picea sitchensis | reverse complement strand
TCACTCCAGCAATCCTGAGTGCTCAGCTTCATCCTCCTACAGTCCTGCTGACTGTCTATGGACTGTTGTCTACCTACAAGCAGTCCTCACAGAGTCCTCCAGCGCTCTGTCTTCCTTCACCTGCAATGTACAGATGATATCCCTCTCTGATACCACTTGACGCAAGTCGTGAGTATCAGAGTGCTTTCCTTTCCTCCTTCACTCCTCTTAGCACAAATATACAGACAAGGTCTTCAGGCTCTGATACCACTTTGACGCAACCCTCCCCACTCCCCGGGGAATGATCGCTCTCACCAGGACCTTCTCTAACCTTCGCCCGAAGAGCTTGAATGCTCTTCTAATTCCCTGTCAGGAATTCTTCACCCACACCAACTCCTTTCTGACCTCCCTTCAAAATCGGGAAATCGGACTTCACGATTTCGCGAATCCTGGTTGCGTGTTTCTCACCTTGCAATTCCCCGAAGTCCGATACGGGTCAACGTTGACTCCCCTCCGCTATCGGGACTTCTCCCTGTCGGGAATCGCTACCCACGATGTCAATGAGTTGAAACTTCAACCTCCAAACCCTGATGCACTGATTCTCCGATGACACCTGTCCTCGTTGCTGACGCTTGGCCCCCACACGCCTGTAGCGATCGAGAAATCGTCGATCGGGAATTCGTGATTTCTGTGGCACCATTTCACAAGACCTCCCAAGTCCCGAACCCCGATATAGTGCCACCTGTACTCCACTGAACCTCGTGGTCCCACACTACCACGTCACCTTGGGATTTCGCGGATCGTGAATTCGACCTGCAAGTGTTCTCTGTCGTCGAGAACACCAATTCTCCGAACCCTGAGATATGGGAATTCTTGACACGCGTCCCCACGATCAACGGCTCAGAGCTTATCAGAGTAGTCGGGGATTTCCCTATCGGGAAATCGAAACTTGCGATGTCGCGATTCACTTGCACCACAACTCCCCGAACCCCGAACTCCGATGCACACGTGCGACTTCTCCTCGCCACGTCACCTTCTCGCTCCGCTATATCGGGAATTGCGTGATCGTGATTTCAACAGTCGCAAATCCTTTGCATTGGGAATCCCCGAATGCCGAACCCCGATATCTCCAGATCTTGTGCCACCTGTCCCTGTAATGATATACGGCTCTGATTAAATCAGGAGATCGCTAATCACAATTTTGATGAGTATGAACTCTTTCTTCCAAGAAACCCGATATGCCGAATCCCAATGGATCAAATGGGTTTTAAACCCTGCGCAACTCCCATCGATCCGATGGCTATCGACGACCTAGGTCTAGATCCAACGATTCAGATTTGTCCTCTTGCACTCTTGCTTCAGAGGCTAATCTCTGAACATCTCCTCTCGATCCAACGGCTTATGAAGTTCCTGTATGAGATCCGACAGCTGTCGATCTCCTCCCTTATGCAGACTCCTCCTGGACGTGCAAAACCAACGGTCCAGATCTTCTTTCTCAGCCGATCTGACGGCTCCTAAGCTATCCTGAGCTTTCCTATATATTCTACCCAGACTTGGAAGAATTTAAGCCTTCTAAAGGTCTCAACCCTTGCTTCCTTTCTCTAGCGTGAACTCCTCAACCTTGAGTTCCGCTAATGCATGTAGAAGCGTTGTTTCCTTCTGAGCTTGTATCTTTGGCCGCTTCAAAGGATTTTGATGTCTGCCTTCCTTGCAGAACCTCTGCGCACCCATGACGTTGTCCCTCCTCAGCTTATATAATCACTCAGGCCCCTAAGGGTATTTTCTCTTCTTTCTCCCACAGATGGAGAATAAAAGGCCTCCCAGGCTCTCTGATCGCTCAAACAACCTCCTCGCTGAGACTTTCTGGGTATTCAGTGACCCGACATAATTCCTTCAGCGGATTCTCCTCTTGGGACCAGAACTCAAAGAGTTCTCTTCACTTCTCTTGTGCCTATCTGCGCACAGTTCCTCAACGCCCTCCTAGCGGAGTATCCCTTCCACAGAACACGCAACAGTTCTTCTTTCCCTGTGCACTCATGCACTTCACTCGATGCCCTCCAGGCAGAGATTTTCAGAATCCTCACCAGAATTCTGGTCTTCTCACCTGTGTCTCAACTACACAGTCTTGCCTCCTGAGGTATTTAGCAACCTCACAGGTCTTCCTTCTCCTGAGTTGTTGATCTCAGTTCTATGCCTCTGCACGTCTCTATCAGACTCCTCATGAGTTCAGAAGTGCCCCCTCTGTGCACCGGTATTCAGAGTCTCAATACTCTGTCACGCTCTCATGGCATGAAACCTCAAAGACCTTTCAAACCTGAAATCAAACACACTCCCTGCAATGGCATACTCACAATACACAATTGCAGCATAAAATGAACACACACACAGACATGCATATAATGACAGAAAATGTAGGAAAAATTGCTCTGTATTAATAATGGCAAATGCCTGTATAATTTACAAGGTGTTCCTGAGCTCTCTCGGCTCTTCTCTTCTTCTGCTCTACATGCATATCACCACTAGCTCCACTCTCCCTCCAAATGAGATCTGAATATCTCTTTTACACTGAGGTTCTCATCGAGCGCTTCCCTCCAGGATTTACCTACTCTAATAAATTACAATCAATGGCTGTCTAGTCTTCTATCCAGAACTAGATCTCAGTCGATCTATAATAAATGCCTATATTATCTACAGCCTGCGCAAAGGCATGACTCTTCTGGCTCACCAGCCTAAGACATTAAATTACATTGAATTCAAATTCAAAATGAGGTTGCGCCTCCCTTCAGCTCTGAACGAGTGCGCGTTGACGTGGCTGGTTGGCTGGCTGGCTAACATGGAGCGATGCTCCTGCATCAAAAGGTATCATCGAGGAGATTCATTTTGGGGGCTCAATCATTCCTTCAGCTATCATTGAGAAGATCTATCTTGAAAAACCTTCATTTAGGCCCTCAAAATGGCCCTGGAAGTTAAAACTGCTAAAAAGAGTAAATTGCAAAAATTGCCAGAAAACGATTTTGAGTGAGTTGGAAAAGGTGGGTGGCCACCGATATCCACCTGGATCAATCCTCCTCCTTATGAAGCAATGTTATCCATTGCGTTGAGTGCCTGGGGGAGAGGGAAAAGCATTTTTTGAATCTAAATCTGAATGAATTGCTTGCCTTGTTGGAGACGTTGCGCTGCTTAGCTTGTTGAAGGTTGTCACAAACCTATTGTTAGAAGGGTTGAACATTTTTAACTAGTTTGGCTACATGAGATTCTTGTGTGTCAAAGGAATATTTACACTTTGTTGCAATATTGTCGACCTGCTTCTGTTGGATAGAAGGTGCTTGGGCTGAGGTTGTAGTATCCTTATGTTGACCTTTTGAATAGAATGTGAAGAAGCTGAATTTTGTAGTATGAGATACTACCTTGCGACACTGTTTAGGTGGAATAGTAGTCGAAAATACCTTTGGTATTCTATAGAGATGACTCCCCAAAGAAACAATGACACTGCAGGGTTGAGACTCATAAACATCATGGTGCTTCCACATATATGGTTAGCCCAAGAGAACATCACAAACATCCAGTGGGGAAACATCACATAATACCTCATCCTTGAAGGGTTGGATGTCGTATGACAATCGACACTGCTGACTGACACAGAGATCTCGTCCCTGGCGAAGCCACCCGATGTTGTATTGCTATGGGTGTGGTGTTGTCGATAATCCCAATTGTTTGATGACCTCTGCTAAGATGAGGTTATTTTGGCTTCTGCTATCAACAATAAAATGCAGCAGGGTCCCCTTCAAGAGAGACAAGCTTGAGACCCAACTTGTTATACTCGAACCTTGTCGGTGACATGCACTGAAAAAAAATGATCAAGAGTAGCCTACTCTAATGCCACTGATCCAGATTATTTTTCGGCACAAAATGAGAGTGGAGATATAATAAATAAATGCACAAAGATATCGCGGATATCCAGTAATATAACAGAAATGTATCAGAGATGCAACCATAAACACAGAGATACAATAATATATGATTTCTATTAAAGAAATAAATGTACAGAGACTGTAAAAATATAGAGTGAAAGACTCGCTAGAATGGTGGCAAGTTATCTCTGAGAAGAGATGTGACAACTACTCGCATTCACAAGAATATGCCTACAATGATGCTCTGAAGGCCTTTTTGCAATAAACAGGAATTTCACAAACCCTAGACATCCAAAAACCTAACCCTAGGAGATGAAGCGACAAAATTCATGTGGGCTCCATTTGGGTAAGTCGGTACATCAACTTCCTGGGGTCGTAACTTTTGCATATGATCTCTATTTTAGGTGCACGTTAGCTCGTTGGAAAGGTATCATCAAGGATATTCATTTTGGGGGCTCAATCATGCTTTTGATTATCATTGAGAAGCTCAATCTCAAAAAACCTTCATTTAGGCCCTCAAAATGGCCCCAAAAGTTAAAACTGCTAAAAATAGTAAATTGCCAAAATTGACAGAAAATTGTTTTGAGTGAGTTGGAAAAGGTGGGTGGCCAGTGATATCCACCTGGATCAATCCTCCCTCCTTAGGAAGCAATGGTCTCCATTTCATTGAGTGCTCAGGGGAGAGGGAAAATCATTTGTTGAATCTGAATCTTAATGAGTTGCTTGCCTTGTTGGAGAAGTTGTGTTGCTTAGCTTGTTGAAGGTTGTCAAAAACCTGTGGCTAGAAGGGTTGGAACCTTTTAACCAGTCTGGATACATGAAATTCCTTTGTACTGAAGGAATCTTTACACTTTACTGCAATCTTTTCGACCTTCTTCTATTGGAAAGAAGGTGCTTGGATCGAGGTTGTAGTGGTTGCAGTATCCTTCTATTCACCTTTTGAATAGATTGTGAAGAAGATGAGTTTTGTAGTATGAGATACTACCTTGCAACACTGTTTAGGTGGAACAATAGTTGGAACTACCTCTGGTATTTTTTAGAGATGACCCCCTAGAGAAACAATGACATTGCGGGGTCGAGACTCATAAAAAACATGGTGCTTCCACATATATGGTTGGCCCAAGAGAACATCATAGACATCCAGTGGGGAAAAATCACATAATAACTCATCCTTGAAGGATTGGATGTCGTATGACAATCGACACTGCTAGCTGACATGGATATTTCGTCATTGGTGAAGCCACCTGATATTGTATGGTTGTGGGTGTGGTGTTGTCGACAATCCCAACTGCTTGACGACCTCTACTGAGATGAGGTTCTTCTAGTTTTCACTATCAACAATAAAATGCAGCGGGGTCCCCTTCACCCACATCTATGAAAGAAAAATACTCTCCCCCTCTTTAGGATCTGTTGGCTCTTCTGGTTGATTTTTTGTAGTCACGACAATGGTAGTGGGTTTTGCGTCGATGATCCGTCTTTTACTAGTATTTTCAGAATCAGATTCTTAATCAGGGTTCGGTTCCTTGTCTTTAATCTCTGCCACCAATGAATTTTTTGAGCGACATTCATCGGTGTTGTGCTATGGGATTTTGTGGAAATCGCACCATTTTCCGGTGTCCTTCTTTGTCTTCCCGTGACCCTTCTTTTCTTGTGGCTTGGACTGGTTTTCGGGAGACTGTTTGTTAGGGCCGTATTGATCATACTTTGGTTGTTGCAAATTTGCAAACCCAAACTGCCATTTATTCTGGTGCTTAACTTTATTCTCAATTTTAACAACATATCGATAAGCAACACCGAGTGATGAGATGTCCAGAAAATCCATTTTAGTTTGGATATATTTGTATAGAGCCCCATCGTATTTCAGAACCAAATGTCGTTCAGATTCTTTGATACCCATATTGGTGTGTAAGGTTTGGAAAGTATTGGTGAACTCTAGAACTGCTTGTCCCCTCTCTTGCCTCAGTGTGGTTCATCTCATGTACTGGTCCTCATAGTTTCCAACAGGGTAATACTGTTCCTTTTTCGCATCCACAAAAACATCCCAAGTGGGCTCGACCCCATATATTCTAAACTCCTCTGTGGAAATTTGCTCCCAGTAAGTTTCCCACCAATGTTTGACATGGGGGAGATATTTAAGGAGTGTGAAGGTGATCTTTTCCCTGTCAGAAAAATTATGAACAAAGAAATAACCTTCTAACATATTTAACCATTTATCTAAGGCATCCGCATCTATCTAACCTTCAAATATGGGAATATCAAAATTAACATGTACCTTGAAAGGAGAGGTTCTTAAAAAGTGGATTTTTTATGAAGATGCACATGTTGCTATCAGAATACGTTGAAGGATGTGGGAAAAATTCTCCATCATTACGTTTCTCTGTCACGTGAGAGCTTGCTCGAGCAACAGATTGATAGAATCGTCTACTCTGTTATTTTTCTTTTCTTCCACCATGGAGGGTTTCTTGGGCATGCGAGAGAGATTTTATTAAAGAGAGACAAGATCGAGACCCAACTTGATATACTCAGACCTCATTGGGGACATGCACTGAAAAAAATGATCAAGAGAAGCCTGCTCTGATACCACTGATCTAGGTTATTTTTCGGCACGAAATGCAAGTGGAGATATAATAAATAAATGCAAAGAGATATCACGGATATCCAATCATATAACATAAATGTATCAGAGATGCAACCATAAACACAGAGATACAGTAATACACGATTTCTATTAATGAATAAATGTAAAGAGACTATAAAAATACAGAGTGAAAGACTCACTAGAATGTTGGCATCTTATCTCTGAGAGGAGATGTGATGGCTACTCGCATTCGCAAGAAGATGCCTACAATGAGGCTTTGAAGACATTTGTTCAATAAACAAGAATGTCAAAAACCCTAGACATCCAAAAACCTAACCCTAGGATATGAAGCACCAAAATTCATGTGGGCCCTGTTTGGGTAAGTTGGTACATCAACTTCTCAGGGTCGTAACTTTTGCATACGATTTTCTTTTTAGGTGCATGATAGCCTGCTGGAAAGGTTTCATCAAGGATATTCATTTTGGGGGCTCAATTATTACTTAGGATATCAATGAGAAGCTCGATCGCGAAAAACCTTCATTTAGGTCCTCAAAATGGCCTGGAAGTTAAAACTGCTAAAAATAGTAAATTACCAGAAAATTGTTTTGAACAAGTTGGAAAAGGTGGGTGGCCACCAATATCCACCTGGATCAATCCTCCGTCCTTTGGAAGAAATGGTCTCCATTGAATTGAGTGCTCCAGGGAGAGGGAAAGCGTTTGTTGAATCTGCATCTTGATGATTTGTTTGCCTTGTTGGAGAAGTTGCACAACTTAGCTTATTGAAGGTTGTCATGAACCTGTGGCTAGAAGGGTTGGACCTTTTTAACCAATCTGGATACATGTGATTCCTGTGTGTCAAAGGAATATTTACACTTTGTTTCAATATTTTTGACCTGCTTCTATTGGATAAAAGGTGATTGGGCTGAGGTTGTAGTGGTTGCAGTATCCTTCTGTTCACCTTTTGAACAGATTGTGAAGAAGCTTAATTTTGTAGTATGAGATACTACCTTGCAGAACTGTTTAGATAGAACAATAGTAGAAACTACCTCTAGTATTCTGTAGAGATGACCCCCCAGAGAAACAATGACACTACGACATAGAGACTCATAAACAACATGGCGCTTCCACATATATGGTTGGCCCAAGAGAACATCACAGACATCCATTAGGGAAACATCACATAATACCTCATCCTTGAAGGGATGAATGCCATATAACAATCGAAACTGTTGGTTGACACAAATATCTCATCCCTGGAGAAGCCACCCGATTTTGTATGGCTACGGGTATGGTGTTGTTGACAATCCCAACTGTTTAATGACCTCTACTGAGATGAAGTTATTTTTCTTTCATTATCAACAATAAAATGCAGCGGGGTCCCCTTCACCCACATCTGTGAATGAAAAAGGCACTCCCTCTCTTCAGGATCTGTTGGTTCTTCTGGTTGAATTGTTGTGGTCGTGACAATGGCAGTGGGGTCTGCGTCGATGACCTGTCTTTTACCAGTATTTTTAGAATCAGATTCTGAATCAGGGTTCAGCTCCTTGTATTTGATCTTAGCCACCAATGAATATTTTGAGCAACATTCATCAGTGTTGTGCCATGGGATTTTGTGGAAATCGCACCATTTTCCGGTGTCCTTCTTTATCTTCTCGTGATGCTTCTTTTCCAGTGGCTTGGACTATTTTTGGGGAGATTGTTTATTAGAGCCATCTTTATCATACTATGGTTGTTGCAAATTTGCAGACCCAAACTCCCGTTTGTTTTGGTGCTTAAATTTCTTCTCGATTTTAACAACATATTGATAAGAAGCATCGAGTGATGAGATGTCCAAAAAATCCATTTCAATTTGGATGTATCTATGTAGAGCCCCACGGTATTTTAGAACCAAATTTCATTCAAATTATTTGATTCCCAGCTTGGTGCGTAAGGTATGGAAGGTATTGGTGAACTCTGGAACTTCTTGGCCCCTCTCTTGCTGCGGTGTGGTCCATCTCATGTACTGGTCCTCATATTTTCCAACAAGGTAATAATTTTCCTTTACGGCATCCACAAAAAATCCCAAGTGGGCTCGACCCCATATATTCCAGTCTCCTCTATGGAACCTTTCTCCTAGTAAGTTTCCCACCAATGTTTGACATAGGAGAGAGATTTAAGGAGTGTGAAGGTGATATTTTCCCTATCGGAAAAACTATTAAAAAAGAAATAACCTTCTAACAGATTTAACCATTTGTTTAGGGCATTCGCATCTATCTGACCTTTAAATACGAGAATATCAAAATTAACCTGTACCTTGAAAGGAGAGGTTCTTCCAAAGTGACTTTTTGATGAAGATGTGCCTGTTTCTATTGACAGGAGTTGAAGGATGTGAAAAAAATTCTCCATCATTCCGTCCCTCTTTCGCATGACAGCTCGCTCAAGCAAAAGATTGATAGAATCGCTTGCTCCATCATTTTTATTTTCTTCCGCCATGGATGTTTTCTTGGGCGTGAGAGAGCGATTATATTCAAGAGAGAAAATCTTGAGACCCAAATTTCTATACTTGAACCTCATCAGGGACATGCACTGAAAAAAACCCGATCAAGAGCAGCCTGCTCTGATACGACTAATCTAGATTATTTTTCAGCACGAAATGAGAGTGGAGATATAATAAAGAAATGCAAAGAGATAGTGTTAATATCCAATAGTATAACATAAATGTATCAGATATGCAACCATAAACATAGAGATACAGTAATACATGATTTCTATTAATGAAATAAATGTACAAAGATTGTAAAAATACAGAGTGAAAGACTCGCTAGAATGGTGACAACTTATATCTGAGAAGAGATGTGACGGCTACTAGCATTCACAAGAACATGCCTACAATGAGGCTCTGAAGTAATTTTTACAATAAACAGGAATGTCAAAAACCCTAGAAATCCAAAAACCAAACCCTAGGAGATGAAGTGCCAAAATTCATGTGGGCCCCATTTGGGTAATTCGGTACATCAACTTCACGGGCTCGTAACATTTTCATACGATCTTCATTTTAGGCACACGATAGCCCGTTGGAAAGGTATAATAAAGGAGATTCATTTGGGGGGCTCAATCATTCCTTCATCTATAATTGAGAAAATTAGTCATGAAAACCTTCATTTAGGCCCTCAAAATGGCCCTAGAAGTTAAAACTGCTAAAAATAGTAAATTGCCAAAATTGCGAGAAAACTGTTTTGAGCGAGTTGGAAAAGGTGGGTGGCCACTGATATCCACTTGGATCAATCCTCCCTCCTTAGGAAGCAATGGTATCCATTGTGTTGAGTGCCCAAGGGAGAGGGAAAATAATTTGTTGAATCTGCATCTTGATGAGTTGCTTGCCTTATTGGAGAAGTTTCGTTGCTTAGCTTGTTGAAGGTTGTCATGAACCTGTGGTTGGAAGGGTTGGAAATTTTTGACCAGCCTGTCTACATGAGATTCCTATGTGCCGAAGGAATGTTTACACTTTGCTGCAAGATTTTCGACCTACTTCTGTTGGATAGAAGGTGCTTGGGCCAAGGTTGTAGTGGTTGAAGTATCCTGTTGTTCACCTTTTGAACAGATTGTGAAGAAGCTAAATTTTGTAGTATGAGATACTACCTTGCAGAACTATTTAGGTGGAACAATAGTTGGAACTACCTCTGGTATATTTTAGATATGACCCCCCAGAGAAATAATGACACTGCGGGGTCGAGACTCATAAAGAACATGGTGCTTCCACATATATGGTTGGCCCAAGAGAACATCACAGACATCTAGTGGGGAAACATCACATAATACCTCATCCTTGAAGGGTTGGATGTCATATGACAGTCATTAACACTGTTGGATGACATGAATATCTCATCCCTGGCGAATCCACCCGATGTTGTATGGTTGTGGTTGTGGTGTTGTTGACAATCTCAATTGTTTGATGACCTCTACTGATATGAGATTATTCTAGCTTCCTCTATCAACAATAAAGTGTAGTGGGGTCCCCTTCACCCACATCTATGAATGAAAAAGAAGCTCCCCCTCTTCAGGATTTGTTGGTTCTTCTAGTTGAATTGTTGTGGTTGCGACAATGGCAGCAGGGTTTGCGTCGATGATCTGTCTTTTACCAGTATTTTCAGAATCAGATTCAGAATCAGGGTTTGGCTCCTGTTCTTTGATCTCGGCCACCAATGACTAATTTGAGTGACATTCATCGGTGTTGTTCCATGGGATTTTGTGGAAATTGCACCATTTTCCAGTGTCCTTCTTTGTCTTCCCGTGACCCTTCTTTTCCTGTGGCTTGTACTAGTTTTTGGGAGACTGTTTGTTAGGGTTGTCTTTATCATACTTTGGTTATTGCATATTTGCAAACCCAAACTCCTATTTGTTTTGGTGCTTAAATTTCTTCTTGATATTAACAACATATCAATAAGCAACACCGAGTGATGATATGTCCAAAAAATCCATTTGAGTTTGGATGTATCTTTGAAGAGCCCCATGGTACATCAGAACCAAATGTCGTTCAGAGAATTTGATACCCAGCTTAGTGCGCAAGGTATAGAAGGTATTAGTGAACTCCAGAACTTCTTGGTCCCTCTCTTTCTGCAGTCTGGTCCATCTCATGTACTGGTCCTCATAGCTACCAACGGGGTAATACTGTTCCTTTACCGCATCCACAAAAAAATCCCAAATGGGCTCGACCTCATATATTCTAGACTCCTATGTGGAACTTTGCTCCCAATAAGTTTCCCACTAATGTTTGACATGGGGGAGATCTTTAAGGAGTGCGAAGGTGATATTTTCCCTATTGGAAAAATTATGAACAAAGAAATAACCTTCTAACAGATTTAACCATTTGTCTAGGGCATCAACATCTATTTGACCTTCAAATAATGGAATATCAAAATTAACATGTACCTTGAAAGGAGAGGTGCTTCCAAAGTGGATTTTTGATGAAAATGTGCATGTTTCTATCGGAAGGCATTGAAGGATGTGGGAAACATTCTCCATCATTTCGTCCCTTTGTCGCATGAGAACTTTCTCAAGCAACAAATTGATAGAATTGTTTGCTCCATCGTTTTTCTTTTCTTCCACCGTGGAGGGTTTCTTAGGCATGCGAGAGATATTGTCTTCAAGAGAGACAAGCTCGAGACCCAAATTTCTATACTCGGACCTCGTCAGGAACATGCACTAAAAAAAACGATCAAGAGCAGCCTACTCTGATACCACTAATTTGGATTATTTTTCAGCATGAAATGAGAGCGGAGATATAATAAATAAATGCACATAGATAACACGGATATCCAATAATATAACAAAAATGTATCAGAGATGCAACAATAAACACAGAGATACAATAATACACAATTTATATTAATGAAAGAAATGTACAGAGATTGTAAAAATACAAAGTGAAATACTCGCTAGAATGGTGGCAGCTTATCTCTGAGAAAAGAGGTGACGACTACTCACATTCACAAGAAGATTCCTACAATGAGGCTTTCAAGGCCTTTTTACAATAAATATGAATGTCAAAAACCATAGACATCCAAAAAACTAACCCTAGGAGATGAAGCACCAAAATTCATGTGGGCCCCATTTGGGTAAGTCGATACATCAAATTCTCGAGGTCGTAACTTTTGCATACGATATCCTCTTTAGGCGCACGATAGCCTGTTGGAAAGGTATCATTGTGGATATTCATTTTGGGGGATCAATAATTCCTTTGAATATCATTAAGAAGATCAATCCTGAAAAACCTTCATTTAGGCCCTCAAAATGGCCCTGGAAGTTAAAACTGCTAAAAATAGTAAATTGCCAATATTGCCAGAAAACTGTTTTGAGTGAGTTGGAAAAGGTGGGTGGCCATCGATATCCACCCGGATCAATCATCCCTCCTTAGGAAGAAATTTTTTCCATTGCGTTGAGTGCTCGGTGGAGAGGGAAAAGCGTTTGTTGAATCTGCATCTTGATGAGCTACTTGCCTTGTTGGTGAAGCTGCATTTCTTAGCTTGTTGAAGGTTGTCACAAACCTGTGGCTAGATGGGTTGGACCTTTTTAACTAGTATGGCTACATGATATTCCTGTGTGCCGAAGGAATCTTTACACTTTGCTGCAATATTTTAGACCTGCTTCTGTTGGATAGAAGGTGCTTGGGCTGAGGCTATAATGGTTGCAGTATCCTTCTGTTCACCTTTTGAACATATTGTGAAGAAGTTGAATTTTGAAGTATGAGATACTACCTTGCGACACTTTTTAGGTGGAACATTAGTCAGAACTACCTACGGTATTATTTAGAGATGATCCCCTATATCAACAATGACACTGCGGGGTTGAGACTAATAAACAACATGGAGATTCCACATATATGGTTGAACCAAGAGAACATCACAGAAATACAGTGGGGAAACATCACATAATACATCATCCTTGAAGGGTTGGATGCCATATGACAAAAGACACTACTAGCTGACACATATATCTCGTCCCTGGCGAAGCCATCTGATGTTGTATGGATGCAGGTGTGGTGTTGTCAATAATCCTAATTGTTTGATGACCTCTGTTGAGATGAGGTTCTTCTGGCTTCCGCTATCAACAATAAAATGTAGCAGGGTCCCCTTCACCCACATATGTGAATGAAAAAGGCTCTTGCCCTCTTCATGATCTATTGGTTCATCTGGTTGAATTATTGCGGTCGCGACAATGGTAATGGGGTCTATGTCGATGATTTGTCTCTTATCAATATTTCCAGAATCAGATTTTTAATTAGGGTTCGGCTCCTTTTCTTTGATATCGGAAACCAATGACTATTTTGAGCGACATTCATCGGTGGTGTGCCATAGGATTTTGTGGAAATCACACCATTTTTCGGTGTCCTTCTTTGTCTTCCCATGACCCTTCTTTTCATGTGGCTTGGATTGGTTTTCAGGAGACTGTTTGTTAGGGCCGCCTTTATCATACTTTGGATTTTGCAGATTTGTAGAACCAAAATCCCATTTGTTCTGGTGCTTAAATTTATGATCGATTTTAAAAACATATCTATAAGAAACACAGAGTGATGAGATGTCAAGAAAATCCATTTCAGTTTGGATGTATCTATGTAGAGCCCCACGGTATTTCAGAACCAAATGTTGTTCGTAGTCTTTTATACCCATCTTGGTGCTCAAGGTATAGAAGGTATTGGTGAACTCCGAAGCTACTTGGCCCCTCTCTTGCCGCAGTGGGGTCCATCTCATGTATTGGTCCTCATAGTTGTCAACAGGGTAATACTGTTCCTTTACTGGATCCACAAAAAACTCCCAAGTGGGATCGACTCCATATATTCCAAAATCCTCTATGGAAATTTTATCCCAGTAAGTTTCCCACCAATGTTTGACATGGGGGAGAGATTTAGGGAGTGCAAAGGTGATCTTTTCCCTATTGGAATAATTATGAACAAATAAATAACCTTCTAACAATTTTGACCATTTTTCTGGGGCATTTGCATCTATCTAACCTTCAAATATAGGAATATCAAAATTAACTTGTACCTTGAAAGGAGAGGTGCTTCCAAAGTGGATTTTTGATGAAGATGTGTCTGTTTCTATTGGTGGGCGTTGAAGGATGTGGGAAAAATTCTCCATCATTTCGTCCCTCTATCACGTGAGAGCTTGCTCAAGCAACATATTGATACAAACTTTTTCTCCGTCTTTTTTCTTCTCTTCCACCATGGAGGGTTTCTTGGGTGTGCGAGATTGATTGTATTCAAGAGAGACAAGCTCGATAGCCAAATTTCTATACTTGGACCTTGTCGGGGACATGAACTGAAAAAACGATCAAGAGCAGCCTGCTCTAATACCACTGATCTGGATTATTTTTCGGCATGAAATGAGAGCAGAGATATAATAAAGAAATGCACAAAGATATCGCAGATATCCAATAATATAACATAAATGTATCAGAGATGCAACCATAAAAACAAAGATACAGTAATACATGATTTTTATTAATGAAATAAATGTACAGAGACTATAAAAATACAGAGTGAAAGACTCACTAGAATGGTGGTAGCTTATATCTGAGAAGAGATGTGATGGCTACTCGCATTCACAAGAAGATGCCTATAATGAGGCTCTGAAGGAATTTTTACAATAAACAGGAATTTCAAAAACCTAGAAATCCAAAAACCTAACCCTAGGTGATGATGCGCCAAAATTCATGTGGGCCTCGTTTGGGTAAGTCGGTACATCAACTTCCCGGGGTCGTAACTTTTGCATACGACTTCATTTTAGGCGCACGATATCTCGTTAGAAAGGTATCGTCGAGGAGATTCATTTTGGGGGATAAATTATTCCCTAGGATATCATTGAGAATATATATCCCTAAAAACCTTTATTTAGGCCCTCAAAATGGCCCCAGAAATTAAAACTGCTAAAAATAGTAAATTGCCAAAATTGCCAGAAAACTATTTTGAGCAAGTTGGAAAAGGTGGGTGGCCACCAATATCCACATGGATCACTAAAACCCCCTATATATTACCCACTTGGAAAATCCCATTCAACCTTCACTCACAGGATTGTTGGCATAGGGGCAGACCCAGGGTTCAATGTTCAAGAGCGTAGAAACAAAACCCTAACTACCGGCCCTTTCGGAAACACCTGCGAAGTAGATGAAGTCTCACCTGAGGCAAGGGTGGTTGCAAGACTCATATGTCTCCAACCTTAGCTGGGACACCAATATGTTATTATATCTTTACTGGGCACTTAACATAGATCATTCATCAATATTTAACCCTTATTATACTTCGCAGACAACACAGAGCTTCAAGTGAATACTCAGGTTAAATATGATTTAGTACTTAGCCATATAAATATAGATTAGATTCAGTATATCAAGCACTAAGTGATTTATATATTAGATCTAACATTCATTCGTGTCTCATAACCACAAAGAATAACTAGATCTATCTATACACATCAAGGAATTTAGCATCAGATCAAAGCACATAGCACAACACACAAAGTTACCATGGTTCACCCCCACCCTGGGGCTACGTCCACAAAGTATTCTTTTTTATTATCTCGTTCAAGAAGTTACAACATAGAGCTTCAATAATCCTTACTTCACACAGGAAAAAAGATTTGTACAGCTCGCTAGATCCTTCTTCCTTGCACCTCAGCACTAAACTACAACAACTTGCACTGAGCTCTGCAAGATTATTACAATCATGCATAGAGCACTTACAATATGTAGTAGATCACATAGATCTAGTTACTAGAACTAAGCCATCAACTATACATCACATAGATGTACTACTACTATCCTCCTATTGCCTAAGTATCTATTTATAGATTACAAAAATGGGCCTAAGCATGGGTAAACCCATGGGCCGACATCCCTTTCCTGTTACATTAACCCAAAACCATAAAAGGTTCCCAAAAGTGGGCCGAGATCCCACGATATTTGCTTCGCCAGGTGCTCCCTCTTTGATAGGCTGTCGAAGTCCAAAAATGCTCAAATATGACCAAGTGTTCCTCAAAACTTGGTCGAGGGCCAAAAGGACCCCAACACTCACTTGTGACTTGTCCCGAGTCACTCTAGTCTAATCAACTCTACTTCAAATGTCTCGAGCTTGGCCTGAGTTACTTTGACCTGCTGCAGTGCGGAAACCTCTTGGTCAATGAACTCCTAGATCACTACGTCACTTAATGGTATTCCAAGCGTTGTTCTGCAGTGATAACAACCTCTTCAAGATCGACTGCATGGCTCTCAACTTCAGTGAACAGTTGGCATGATTTCTCCTGGAGGGGTTGAAGTCATTGAGAGACTTCCATCAATTTACTTTGCAACATGTGTACCTATTGTTGGGCGGTGCGTTGTTATGGAAATCACTTCATTCTTTCAATTGGGGTCAAGGCCTTCAGCTGTTCCTGTAGCATGTCTGCATGCTTCTTGGCGTCTTGGAGTTGCAATTCCAATGTCTGGAATTTGGGTTTCTCTGTGAGGTTCTCATAAGTCTAGGCACTTCTAGCGCTCAACTACTTACATTCCAAAGCCAAGGTTTTTAACCTATCAACGGTGCTACGGGTAGTTTCCTCCCTTAGATCTCTTACTTCTTATGGAGTCTCAAGTACGGTATGAAGTTCCAGTTCTGCGATGCGTTGATGAAGTTGTTGGATTACTTCTTCAAGTTGTGTCACCTGCTGAGGGACACATTCTTCAATATTTACTTCAATGACCATCATAGAGCGAAGTGCTTTGTGAAATCGTTCCTGCATGTCAAGGTGCTCTGTTGTAACTGTGCTTTCTCCTCTTCCCACTTCGCTTGTAAGGCAAGTTGTTCCTGTTCTACCTTCCTCTGTTGTTCTATAAGTATGCTATGTACTTGTGCCAAAGCCTGGGTGGCTTGCACTGTGTCTTCGTGAGCTCGTCAAAGGCGCACTTCGACTTTCTTGGCGATCTGGTGTAGTTGAGTGGGCTCATCGCTTTTTCCTGCTGTTCCCGTCGTCAAAGGTGTAGTAGAAATTACTTGGCTGGGAAGGAGTGCCTGCTACACTTCTTGAAGTTCACCCTTGAGTCGGTTGAATATATCCTCTTGCTTCACTTCTTTCCTTTCTGCGATCTCTAGTGAGGCATCATTCAGTGTGATGATCAAGAAGTCGAAGTCGTCTTGTGTGAGGGTAGTCTTAAACGTAGTCTAGGTGGCCTTAGTTTTCGTCTAGGATGAGGGATTTGGTGGGGTGAAATTCATTTTCTTAGAGGGATCCTCCTCCTCTCTAGGTAGAGTAACCTCACCTTTGTTTTTCTCAACCTTCGTGCCACCTAATTCTTCACCATCACCTCCCTACGCAAGTGAGAGAGAATTAGTCTTCGCGGATGTGCTATGGATGTCTTGAAATTCATCACCCTTCTTAGTCTTGCTCAGTCCAAGTGTATCTAATATAGCTTCAGGGATGTCCAAGTCAGATATTTCTATGGGGTCCATTTGAACAAGAAGATTCATCGACCATTCCTTGGTAATCTTCTCCAAGTCTTCGTCTGTCAGCTTGTAGTATGACTGGAGTTGTTATTTTTTCTCATCAGTGCACGCTATGATATAGGGGAAGTGACGGTCGATGCTGAATTTGATCAAAGGTCAAAACCTATGAAGTGTGTTCGATGTGATGTGTAGTGTAGACTGGATGGAATTCTTCACTTGGTTGTAATAAGCGTGGAAGACGTAATTAGACTGCCACTTCTTGTTCATGTCGCTGGAGTACCACAACGTACAAAACTTCGTGGCCAACGGTTCTAAGGGTTCGATCTCCAAAACAATGGCACCTTCTGGTAGCTCCCAGGAGATGAAAGCGATGAGTATGAGCAACCAACTAAAGTGGAACTCATACCCCTGGCATTGTGCTTCCCTACAGTTAATCTCTAACTAATTTACCAGGTACTTCACCCAGTTCATTTGTAGTCCCTCCACACACTTCCCTGTGAGGTCAACTACAAATCTAGTCCCCTGTATGGGTCGGTTCTTACGGACTAACTTTCCTATGATCATTTGGAAACCAAGGTGCGTTGTTGCATTATCAATGGAGGCTACCTTGTAGCCTCGCATGCCCTTCTCTACATCACCGTATGTGTCTTTTATTCCCTAAGCGAGAGCGCAATTTGCGGTCTTCCCTGGGTAAAACTCCTACGGGTCAGGGCCCTGCATGCTTAGCCTTGTGATCCGATTGATCAGAATCAAATCCACCATGATGCGGTGATCCAACCATAGGTATCCTCCATGGTAGCAAGACAACAACAATATGATGCATGCATTTACTTCTTGATTCCTCCCAAAATGAGGAATTTTCATTACATTGAGGAGGGTCAACTATGCAAGGTTATGGGTCCATTTCGGAGGGACAATATTCGGGTTCCTCCCTTTTGTGATAGTTAGGTACTTGTGAAGGGCTAGCATACTGTAAACCTTGCGATCTCCAAGGTTAAAATCACTGAATTTTAGCATAGTAAGCTTATCCTGGTCAGCACAAACTGCACGCACTCCTTTCGGGAGGTACAGAGTGACCAAAGCATAGTCAAAGTCTCTGGGTATAGTGTCTCGATTCACTGTGCTGCTTAGTGGTGGGATATATCTAGGTAAGATACTTGGGATCATATTCATAGTGGCGAAGTCGTTTCCGATCTTAGATCGTCTTTTCGAAGGCAGTCAGGATGGTCCTACTCGAGAAGTGGAGGGGGAAGTTGGAAATGCTCCTGAGGACGATTCCTGTACACCTGTAGACACTCCTTGCTCCGACATGACTCTCTCAATCATTAAGTCGATTATAAATTCTTCAACTATTTTCTTAGCAACGCTGAGCTCGTTCGACATGCAATATTGGGTCAGCTAGCTCGGGTGCGAAAGGAATTCGGGGACTACAATGAATAGTATGGAAACAAGGTAATGATCTCAGGGTGAGTTAATCTCAGGTTTCATGCTCAAATTCCCATTTAGCAAAAATTATTCTTAGTGCATGGCACAATGGACTAAGTAGGGAAACTTAGCAACGATCTGCTTGCAACCGGTATGATCCTTCATTAACTCTTGTTTGATCCGTTATGGTGCTTTTCAACTGTTGGATGATGAACCTTTATTTATTTTCTTCCCATTTGAAGCAGAAGTCGAATGTATATATCTTCCCCAATGGTTATATTGCTTCATCATGGCGAAGTACTCTATGTCATTGTTCTGATATCTCAGCGAAGTTCCAATTCTGCAATGTTTCTTTCTGTGAAGTATCCTCTAGAACTTTGTGTAACCTTATAGTATTAGAATTTTTCTTTCTTAACTTTCTAGCCTTCTTCCCAGTAAGCTTCATCTCAAAAATGCTTTTACCATTCTGGTGTTTATCCTCTGTGGTCTTAGTTGCTTCATGCTGTTGAAATTATTTTCTAGGGTTCCTAGGTAATACTTCTTCTGTGTCAAAAATAGGTAACTCAATCTTCTGCAGATCCTCTAGCGTTCTCTTAACCTCGACATCTGGGTTTCTAGGATTAAATATCTGTGATTGAATCTTCTGTTCTTCAATCCAGTGTACGGTCCTTCTAGTCATAAATTCTTTTAACTCTTGCATCTTCTGTTCCAAAACTTCTTCTTCCTCTTTTTGTCTGGCTTGTTCTCTATCAATCCAGGGTTTTCCTATGAGCATGGTAAACGAGGTGTTGTCTTCAAAAAAATCAATAATCTCAAAGTGTTCCTCTATTAAATTTCCATTGACAGTCATAAGTATTCGGGCGAGCCTTGCACATAGGTTTACTAGCTTTCCTCTTAATAAACTTGTTCCTCCTAGGGAAGGGATCATGGCAGGCTTTCCTATAGTTTCCCAAGTCTTTTCTGGCATAATGTTCACTTGTGTTTCTTTGTCAAGAATACAGTCAATGTCGAAGTCCCCTATTCATGCTTCGACTTGCTCCTTGTCTTTGAATATCTCTGGTAATCGAACGTCTTTATGTTCCTTCAAGGTTTCTTTTATTCGTATTAATATTTTCTCTGTTTCTTGTTGGGTTTCTTCTATAATCTTAGTTTCTTGGTCTCCTTCAGGGTTTGCTTGCTCCATATTCTTCTTTTCAAGTCTAACAATCATTCTAGGGAAAAAAAATACTTGATGGTCCATAGCCTTACAACAGAGGCAACTAGGTTTTCTCCCAAGGCATTCCTTAGCAAGACGTCCTGGTCTTCTGTAGCTATAACATAGGGTTAATCCTCTCTTTCTCTTAAATGATCCCCAACTTCTTCTGTATTGCATGCTAGGATCATGGTAACTAGCCTGCAAAAAATTATTTCTAGGATCCTACATCCACTTGTTAGTCCAGACATTCTTTCTATGCATAGGTATAACATAATTGTCATTATACTTATGAAATTTATTCATATCAAACTTTCTTTCATCTATTAATGCCCTAGTTTTCAATCTAGGACAAAATCTATCAAACATACCTAGATCCATGCTCTAGAAACAAAAAATTTCACTTATGTTACTTCTACAGAGCACAAAGCTTCCAGATATAAGAACTTTTGAATATTCTTACCTTTATTAGAGCACAGGGCTTACAGATCTTACCTCTTTTCTGCAGATCTGACTTCTTTCTTTCATAAATTTCCACTTTTACTTTTCTTAGAGCACAGAATGTTCAGATCTCGCTTCTTTTCTTCGGATCTGATCTTCCTTTCTTTAGATCTGACCTTAACACTGGCACAAAGCTTCATAGGTCGAGTAAAAATATGCGCACTAGGGAAATAGATCTATGCACAAAGCTTCCTTTTTCACAAAGTTTCTTCTTCCTCAGTTCCCAACAATCACAGTTTCGGTCCCAACAACGTAACCATTTGTTGGCATAGGGGCAGACCCAGGGTTCAACGCTCAAAATCACACCAACAAAACCCTAACTACTGGCCCTTTCGGAAACACCTGCGAAGCAGATGAAGTCTCACCCGAGGTAGAGGCAAGGGTGGTTGCATCACTCAGATGTCTACAGCCTTAGCTGGGACATTGATCTGTGATTATATCTTTTACAGGGCACTTAGCATAGATCATTCATCAATATTTAACCCTTATTATACTTCGCAGACAACACAGAGATTTGTAGTGAATACTCAGGTTAAAGATGATTCAATACTTAACCACATAAATATAGATTAGATTTAGTAGATCAAGCACTAAGCAATTTATATATCAGATCTAACATTCATTCATATCTCATAAGCACAAAGAATAACTAGATCTATCTATACACATCAAGGCATTTAGCATCAGATCGAAGCACATAGAACAACACACAAAGTTACTGTGGTTCACCCCCACCCTGGGGCTATGTCTGCAAAGTCTTCTTATTTATTATCTCGGTCAAGAAGTTACAACATAGAGCTTCAATAATCCTTACTTCGCACAGGATAGAATATCTGCACAACTTGCTAGATCCTTCTTCCTTGCACCTCGGCACTAAACTACAACAACTTGCACTGAGCTCTGCAAGCTTCTTACAATCATGCATAGAGCACTTACAATATGAAAAATATCACACAGATCCAGTTACTAGCACTAAACCATCAACTATACATCACATAGATGTACTACTACTATCCTCCTATTGCTTAAGTATCTATTTATAGATTACAAAAATGGGCCTAAGCGTGGGTAAACCCATGAGACAAAATCCCTTTCCCATTACATTAACCCAAAACCCTAAAAGGTCCCCAAAAGTGGGCCAAGATCCCGTGATCTCTGCTTCGCTTGGTGCTCCCTCTTTAACAGGTTATCGAAGTCAAAAAACTGTCAAATACGACCAAGTGTTCCTCAAAACTTGGTCGAGGGCCAACAATGATCAAACGTATGCCTAAAAGATTTTTTTTTATTATGTAAAATCTCGTTTGGATTTATTATGTTTGCAAATCACTTGTAGAAAAAGGTGATCATGATCTAGAATTTGTTTCTTATTGGAAAATCATTTTGTAGCATTGTTTCCTCCTCATTAGGGTCACATAAGGATTTAAAAAATTCATTATGTGCCTCATCCTTGGAGTTCCCCCAAACCAACCATGATATAACCCCCACACCTCACTCCTTGCCCCCCTAACCCTCTCCAACCTCATGATTTCCCTTCCCCCCATGTCAAGTTATCTTTTTCATGTTGTTTGGAGTTCAGAGTATCATTTTGGCTCCCTCATAGGGGTTGTTTTCCTATGTATTCTTTCGTGAATATGTGTTATTATTGGTTGGAGGACTCTTTTCATTTGACATTTGGGTGCTATTGTAAATGACTTGTGTATTATTTTTGCTTGAAAATGGCTATGGGTCATTTCTAGGGAAACTGACTCTCAATTTGGTATCCTCTCACTCGGTAACGCATGGGTTGTATTGGGGCTCTCACGTTTAATCGCGGGTAGTGATTGCCAAAATTTACAAGCAGAGCATCTCTATACATAAATAACTGCATGCATTTTGGGCCCCTTCTTTCAAAAAGTAATTGATGCTTTTGTGATAAAACAGTGAATCATTTTCCTTCTAGTGTTTCAACCACAATGACTCTCATCCTAGGAATCTATAGATCTAAATATTTTGTGATAAACAAGTTTCTAAACATTTCTTATGTTTATTACTTGATCTTATATGTACCAATGAAAAGACTTTGTTTCTATGAGAAAATGTGTTTTTTACATGTCCAACCATGTCCACCTACAGAAGAAAATCTGAGAGAGATGATAAAGACCCTATTATTGAGATATCCTCAGGAAAGGAAGAGGAAGTTGATATTGATACCCAAGACTTGTGTACAATAATACATAGTGCATAATTGACAAGGACACACCTTTGAGATTTATCAAATATTCACTAACCAAAATCCCCCTCAAATGCTAAATAAAGACCCAAACCTTGAGGTATATCAAGCCATCCAAAAATCAAGGTTTCAAAAAATAGTGTCTCATGCGACATTATTTCCCTATGCAAAGGCCATATATTGGATTATAAGGAAGGTACACATAGATGATAGGAAAATAATAAATGCACAAGGAATACATGTTGCTTCCTTCCATAATTTAGTGATCAATTCATGCTACCGGTTGATTGAGGGAGAGATTGCATCAGATGTTGAATTGGTGAAATAATTCCCTCACAAGCCTGGGAATCTTACAAAAGATTGGTGGTTCCATGGAAACAAATTTAATACTAGGGCCTCAAATGACTACCCAAAAATATTACTTAGGCATCCATACCAATATGTAGTGGCCATGTTGTGCAGACTATATGGAGAGCTAGACACTTAGAAGTTCAGGGTGTCCTAGGTTCCTCTCATCCACTATATCACCACTTCTAGATCCTCATTTAATTGGGATGACAGTATGCATTCAACACTAGCATAGACCATATCAACTACAAAACACATGGCCCTAATGAAATATCCTATTTTTCATATGGTCTCATATCTTCTAGACATGATGTGGTGAAATCATGAAGATGGCTGTCTATTTTGCTTGTTTTATGAGAAAAAAACTATATTTTCACAAGTTATTGAACTTCCAGTATACAAAAGTATTTTTTTTATTTAGAATTTCACTTTACAATAAAAACAAAACTTGTGAATGATTTTGTTAGCTTTCCACTGACTATTTTTCAATTTTTATTTATTGAGATTTGATATGTCAATTTGACAATTGTTTAACAGTATGTTCCTTAAACATGAAAGGAATGATAATGAGTTATTTTTTCCCCAAACAATGTATCTATTATTAAACTTGTGTTTTTAACAAACAAAATATACTGCAACAATCTACAGAGACTATGTTTTATTATGACTATAATTTTGAATCTAACGGATGAATATTATAATTTCTAGAATTTTTTGAAGTTGGCCAAGTTGAAAACGTTGCAGATTTTAAACACATGTTTTCCCCCACCTTGTATATATCTTAATTTTTACTTAAAAGTAAAATATAAAAATACCCTTTTGAAAAGAATATTTTAAGGATTATGAATATAAATTTTTCACTGTGTATATTTAGAGATATGGATATTTTATTTCACTGAATCATAATGTCAGCTGAAAATATTATGCAGTGATTTAAAAAAATAAAAAATGAAAAAATTAGATAAAATAATGAAAATGAAAACAAATTATATCCATTGAAAGTTGATTCAATTTTTAAAATACTTGTATCAATTTCGAAACTAAATTCTGAGTATTTGCAGGAGTCCCAAACCTCCAAAGTTTAGGTAAGCTAGAGGGAATTCTCAGGTTCCTGCAAACAATCCCATTCACTAGTTTTTGGTTGAACGAAAGTTTTTTCGACCGAAACATGTAATTCTAACGAAATCCGTTAAAAGTAAACAATTTCCTAGATTTTCGATCGAAACAACCTTTTTTTGGCAAAAAGGTGGGTGAGAGAATTCCATCGGCCGAAAATAATGAAAAGACACATCATATCATTTCACTTCACACCAAATCTTATAAATATGCTTTCTTACGAACACATTTAACACAATTCACTCTCTTGTTTCATGGTTTTCTAGAGCACCTAAACAAAGTTTCGAATCATCCTTTTCATTTTTTTGAACAAGGTAATTGATGTTTTGAATGCAAAAAAAAGGTTTATTTTTTTCAAGTTCAAGTTTTTTATTGGAATAACAATTTATATATTGAAAGCTAAATGTTGAACATTTTTTTAAGGTAAAGCCTTTGTTGAACATGGAATTATTGATATTATTTTTTAATAATTTTTGTGACAATGAAGTTTTTCTGAGACTATTATGAAATGTTGATTTTTAATTTTTTTTTTACAGATAACTATACTCATGGGAAACAAAAGTTTGTGCAAGAGGAAATTTGATCGCACTCGATATGAAACTCACCATAACGAACAAAGGAAAGAGCATCATTGGAGAAATAAACGAGAACATGTAAATATTGAAGAAAGAAACGATGATCATGTAAATAGATATTTTCAACAAGAAGAAGTCCAACTAGGTATGCCTGCACATATTGTCTATATTAAAATTATAGAATTAAAATTTAAAATATTGTTTAATATAAATGATTGCAATTACGATTTGATGTTTTTCAAAAAACATAAATAGAATTGTCTCATAACGTCAATGAAGACGTTGAAACCAAAATTGAAGCAAAGGTCGAATCACCTATAGGTATGTACATAAATTTAGATAATACAAGATGAACACTTGTATATGGTTTAATGAATTTATGTTCGGGTTTTGTTTTTTAATATAAACTTTAAATTGAAATATGCAGGAGAATCTATCAACATTGATGATGAAATATTAGAAAATGTTGATACTGACAAATTTGTGAAGAAAGAAGCTAAGCATTATATAAGATATCAAACTAAGAATATGTATAATAGTTTTTTCAAAGATGAATCAGTAACAGTACAAGATCAACTTTTACTCTGTCTAATAAAGTCAAGAAATTTAAAAGAAGCTACATCATTATTGGGTATTCAAAAGTCGACAAAAGATACAAAGGTGAAACATAATGTCTTTGACAATATAATGAGTGTATTAAAATATTTTGGAAAATATCGAAAAACAAATGTGAGTGTTGCACCTAGAGTGATACAAACAACAATGGTTTCATCTAGCAATATAAAAGATCGTTTGACATGACACATGGAAAAAGCGATGAGAACGTCAAGAAAAACATTGTACAAACATAGAAAATTCAATTCCAAATAGGTGCAAATGATGAACTTGCTTGTTGGACAATGATTTCTAGACAACCATACAAAGATAGACTTGCATAAAATGTTAAAGAATCGTCTCGTAATTGTTGGTTGAAAGAATCTCGTGTTTGACCACATGCAAGGGATGTGTTGCGATGAAGAGTAGCATGAAAAAAATATGAAGAACATCCAAAACATATATTGTCAATGACACAAATAGAATTGTTCAATAAGTTCAAGGAAGAGCACAAAGAAGTTAAAATTTTCATCAATACATTTGTGCAATAAAAACCATGGTTTGTTAGACCCATCATTGTTCATGACACTAGTTGTTGTCCTTATCATGTGAAATTTGAGTTATATTATGACACTTTTCTTGATTTTGGTAAAAATTTATGGCCAAGTTCACCTTCTCCTTCCACATTCCGTGCTTTTATATCTGAAATTCTATGTGAAAGAGAAGGTGATGAATTATTTTACGAAAAAAAATGTGTTGGTGGAAAGAAATGTGATCGTTGTGGAAATACAAGTTTGTTTCACTCAAAGTATCCTATTAATATGAATGATCAATCATTTTCTAATATAACAAACAATTGGAAGAGATATGAATATATCAACAAAATGACTCCACATTCTTCAAATGTTATTTCCAAAAGGATTGATTTGAAAGTAGATAAAATCTGTGTGATATATTTTTTCAAGGAGTTTGAGGAAGAAATTTATAAATGCACCAAGCATTCACATAGAGCTCGATGACAATACCTACAATTCAAACAATCTCGTGAAGTGTTTCCACCAGGGACCATTTTTTCTGTAGTTGATTTTGCAGAGAATTACACATTCGTTGCAAAAAAAGAAATACAAAGTGAATATTATCATTCTAGTAAAGTCACTATATTTTTCCATGCTATATATAGACATGCTCAATGGAGTCTTGATAACATAGAAATCACCAACGAAAATCGACATGCTATTAAAGAATATCACTTTTATATAAGTGATGATTGAGCACACAACAGATATTATGTACAACATTGTTTTGATAAATTTTATGATTCATTGAAAGAATGTAGGATCAGATTCGATCAACATTGGATATGGTCATATGGGTGGGTGGGTCAGTTCAAATCTTCATGATCATTCTATTGGTTGTGTCGTATTCATAAAAAATAAAACATTACACATTGTTGGAATTTTTTTGAGACTAGTCATGGAAAAGAAGAGAATGACAGTGCATGGGCATGTGTAAAACGAGCACTTTGAAGGTATCAGATGAACCCTCATGTTGATCAATTTGAATACACTGATCAAGTTGTTGAATGGTGCAGAATGGCGTTAATACATGAAAATAATACGTCAAGGGATTTGTACAAGTGTGTCTATATGTACATGTTACACATGTACACAGGATATTTTTATTCGCGTGTTCAAATTTATATGATCTTCAATCATTTTCTTGAGATATTTCAAGTTAACAAGTTCTTGTCTTGTGTAAGTTTTTTTGGTATGTTGGAATCCAAGATGTAAATAGATCAATCCCATATGAATTCGGTACAATACATGGGACATGGAAAATGCATCCAGTTAAAACAAAACACTATCAAAATGTGTTTGCATTTGATAGAAGAAATGAGTCTTGTTTTCGTTTAGTTTGCATAGAGGACACAGAATCCATAGAGATTTGTGAAAAAAAAAATGTGGAATATGTTAAAGCTTGGAGACATACCAAACTTAATATAAAAGGGAAAATTCCACTTGCAATCTTAGAGGATATGGAATCAAATGAAACTATAGTGTCAGTTGATGGCGATAGAGTTTCTAATCTTGTTAGAGAAGGTAATTTTTATGTTTAAATTTTTTCAAATAACTTGTAGATGTAGTTGTGTGATAATCTAACATGAACTACTTGTTGTCCAACATATCGAATTATTTGCAGGAGATTTATTTGTCGTGGTTTCACCTGTAGACAACACTAAAAACGTGACATATTATTTGATGCGATGCACAAAATAAAAGATGAGGTTATTAGAAGATTTTGATGATAACATTTTATATATATGAAAGATGATCCATCGTATTGAAATGATATTTTTTTCAAGAAACCCATCAAACCAATACTCATGTTCACTTTCAAGACTAGAAGTCAGATGTCATAAGTTGTCAATATAGTCATTTGGTATGTGCAGTGCGCATAAAGTTAATAGAAGTTTAATCAAGAAAAAGAAAAAAAAGTTAGAAAATGGAAAATGTCCAAAGATGATCATAAACAAATAATTGAAGATGGCATACCATTACGATTTATTTAAACAAGTGACATGTACATTCCATAATTTTATATTTTGCATTGAAAGTACACGTATTTATGAATATCTAGGATTCTAGAATCATTTCCAGTTTAGTTTACTTTCACGTCCATTCAATTAATAAAATTTGTATTTTTGATGAATTATAAAGTTTACCAAGCCTTATTTACAATTTCAGGGAAGAACCTATATATTGTATCTAGGGAACCTAAAATGACCTATACTTTGGATGATTATAGTTTAATCCTACAAATTATTCAGATCGTATACACAAATCCTTTAATGAATGTAACCAATTTAATACATTTAGGATTTGCATTCATTATTTGCAATGATTGTTCAATGCTTTTTCATATGAAGAGGATAACTTCATATCAAAACTAGGACCCATTTCCATGTCATTATAAGGGACTATTGATGGCTTGAAAAAACTTTAAAGACTTGAAAAGTATGATTAACATCCTAAATAAAGGATTCAAGGTAATACATATGATTAACATCCTAATTAAAAATTTTAAAGACATCTTAAAAACAATGATTAACATCCTAAATAAAGGATTCAAGGTAATACATATGATTAACATCCTAATTAAAAATTTTAAAGACATCTTAAAAAATATCAATTTTAATTATGAAATTGTGAATTTTGATTCCAAAAGTGTTGATATTATATAATTGTTAAATTTGTGCATTTAGATTTCAATATCTTGAAGAAAATTGAAAGCATAATTGAAATTATTAGCTACTTGGAAAATCTTTATGATGAACCTAACACTACTTATATTCTACACATTAAACATAGTTTTCATTAAGTTTGATTGAAAAAAACTTAAGTTGAAAAATAATTTTATTTTGTGACCTGATAACAAAAAATTAAAAAATAGCAGATCATCTACTAAGGATTGGTTTGTTGCATTTAGATTTTAATTTTTCTAATTGAATTTGGAGTATATTCAAAATTCAAGGTAGTGTATGATTAACATCCTAATTGAAAATTAATAACACGAGTAAATAATTCCATTAATGGTAGGTGTCATATTAATGGCACTAGTGAATACTTCCAATGTGAAAGGATTGATAATCCATCAACCCTTTTCGATACATAAACAATTTATATCAATATAAATTTTAATTAAAATCGCTTACTTATATTAAAGTATATTTTAATTTTGCATATTAAAATAGGTTCTAGATCATGCTTTTATTTCAATTTTTATTTCAAAGTACATATTTGTATTTCACATTTTCTTGAATAAATATATTGAAAGCTCGAAAAGAAACCAAAAAAGACGAACATAACCAATTTAGTGTTGGATTTTCATTTCATTATGAATTTTAAATAAAGAAACCAAGGATGAACATAACCAATTTAGTTTTGTATTGTCATTTCATTGTGAATTTTCAATTTTTAGTTCATAGTTTTTACTAAATTTTGGATTGATAGGAGTCTACGCCCTATCAAAATAAAGGAAGGTCCTAGATTGATGCGATGATAAATATGCTTAAATTTACAATTTGCGTTGTTAAATTAAATTGATTATCACTTGAATGGAATGTAATAAAACCCATTTCACCCAATTAAAACTAGCTTTTACCTCGGTAGTCTAATACTAATTTTTCATCACCATGGACTTAGACTTTCTTTTTATGTTTTCACTCTCATAAGAAGCTCTCATATATTTTTAATATATAATATTGTTTGTTGTGTTTTCCATTCTAATATTATTAATAGGAGGCAATTGAGAAGTCTAAAACCTAACTTGAGCATCCCTCTAGTCCTCAACCCTCATCTCTGAGTGTCATTTGGGGTAAGGGGCTCCAAAGTGGGAAACTATAATTTAATGACTTGTTTGACTATTTTCAACCATATTTACAAATCAAAGAAAATTTAAATTATAAGTTAGAAACTATAATTTGATAACTACCCAGATTTCCCATCACTATAGAATCAACTCCACTGTATACATAATCATCTCTACTTCACATAGTACAAATCAAACAAAATTTAAATTATTGTAACATCCCGCTCTTGTGCACACCTGATTGGACTTATTCTTTGAGGACACTTGCATGGAAGTGATCTGGTTCATTATATGATTGACTATTTCGAGTATTGATTATGATGATGTTGTTGATATGATGATATGTTATTTTATTACATTTATATCAACATGTGATATTGACTGGTTTTTGCCTGAGTGGGAAGGAATCCGAACCGATTGAGGATGTCGATGGAATCGATGGACCTCCTTGGACTTTGGATCAAGTCAGGGAATGGACTGTTATGGTTTGAGTGTTTTTATATTGCATATGTGACATATGACTGGTATATTATGATGTTGATTATGGATCGCTGACATGTTTCATTGATGGATGTAGGATGAGGATAGCTTGCTAAAAAAAATCACATTTGGAGTAGATGGGTCATGCACAACAACCTAAGATATTGAGGGAGAGGTGTGGCAGTAGCCCTGCCACAAGCTACTAGTAATCCTTCCATGGCTTGAATTGTAGGTTAACAATTACCTAGTTCGAGAGATCCACGATAACGTGAGGGAAGACTATGAAAGTCGATCACAATGAGTCTAGGGGGCACACAGTAAGGAAGGGTCATTATTCCTTAGAGGCCCTTAGTCTCCCACAAGGTCACTTGATGGAGTATTGACTCCAAGGGTTTGACGTCTACCAAAATCAGTCAAAAGGTGAGTGGCACCCTTGGAGCACGTAATGAGTATTGAAGGGAACATAGAGTAAATGAAACATGGATGCAAGTGAGTGGCACACTTGGAACATGTAGTGCGTCTTGAAGGGAACATCGTGATTTTTAACACTGGTGAGTTAATGAACCTAAGTACCTAGAAAACTATGTCTCCTTAGGACTTGGTTAGCCTTAAAATGAATGTGCATGAGTAAAGATTTATAATTATAAAATTCCCTTAAAAACAATTTTTACTGAGCCTAAAGAATTTAAAGCCTAGGTCTAAGTAGGTCTTGAGAACTAAAATTTAATTAAGCAAGTAATAATGGGGGATAAAGAAATGGGGTTGAATATTAAAAAAAATTAATGGAGGATTAAATTATTTAAAAGATTAATTGTTGGCTAAGTACAAAACCTACTAATTTAGAACTTAGACCAAAAAGGGGAAACTTAAGTACAAAAGGAATGTGGAACATAGAAGGGAATCTAGTCTAGAGAACTTTCTAATTTCGAACTCAACTAAGCTTTAAGAAATGCATTAGTCATTAAAGGGAATGTAAGGGGATAAAGGGACATTGAGGAGCATTTTTAGGAACGCTTTTAGGTGGGTGAGGGAATTTGGCCTTTTAAATTAATTAATTAAATAAATTTATGGTGCAACTAAGGGATCGGGGGACAAGTGTACGGGGGAGAATTTTCCTAATAATAAATTAATAAAAAGAATTTAGTGTGTGTTTGGAAACAATTCATTAAGAAATATCTATAAAAGAGATGGTGGAGGAGGCAAATGGATCACATCTGGTATGCGTAAGGTTATGCTACTAGATTTTATTCTTTACTGGTTTTTCTTGTGGGAGTAGGGATACCCATCTCAGATAGAGATTGGTAGCTCAACCTTGTAAGGTAATCTGGGAGCCAACCTTCTCTTGTTTGTGTGTGTGGCCCCTTTGGGGCTCAGGGGGGAGAATATTACCCCTAGCATTGGCTAGGAGGTACCGGTGAGGTCTCGACAGTTAGAAAGCAGGAGTTGGATGAAGTGCGAGATTAGGAGAACAACATCGGAACCTTTGCCTTCTCTTAAGGTACACATGTCTAAATTTCACATTTTTTAATACTTTAATTGGTATGCGGATTTACATTTAGATGGAATGTGGTAAATAGTTTTATAGATATGTGGGTGTTGTTGGTTATGGAGCCTAATTATCTTCCTGATTTAGAGGTCCTTGCTTTTAGCTATGTTTATACCCCATGAAGTATTTACACCCCATAAGTATGTACACTCTTCCACGCGGGGGAGTGAAGAGGGGGGTAACCCCCTCTGCGGGGTCCATGGGGCCTATCCCACCGGCTGGGGGGTTTGGGGACAAGTGGCCCCCCAGTGGAGGTTCGGGGGCGAAGCCCCCAAAGCTAAATTTTCCTTGTAAAAGTATATTGTAATTTCATTGTAAATCTGGACCGTTCATTATAAGGTCACAGATCTAACGGTAGAGATTATGTTAGGTTTTTTTTCCCTAGAAGGCAACCCTCTTTTATGAGGGAAATGTATCGCGGCTATGGTGGATGGTGAATATTGTATTCTGAGAGAGGAGACTGTGAGAGAAAGAAGAGGAAGTTACAACAGGTTTTGTTGTAGGTTGTATCCCTTCATTTGTTGGATAAGNCACGCGGGGGAGTGAAGAGGGGGGTAACCCCCTCTGCGGGGTCCATGGGGCCTATCCCACCGGCTGGGGGGTTTGGGGACAAGTGGCCCCCCAGTGGAGGTTCGGGGGCGAAGCCCCCAAAGCTAAATTTTCCTTGTAAAAGTTTATTGTAATTTCATTGTAAATCTGGACCGTTCATTATAAGGTCACAGAT
>SNQJ01S0007445.1:40648-69349 GCA_010110895.2 Picea sitchensis | reverse complement strand
ACTACACATGCATTAAGTTATGGAGGTTCAAACACTTTTCTACAGGGATATGTTGATTCAGATATGGCAGGTGATAAAGACAGTAGGAGGAGCACCACAGGGTATGTTTTTACTATAGGTGGAACAACAGTAAGTTGGATTTCTAAAATGCAAAAGGTTGTTGCACTTTCAACAATAGAGGCAGAGTATGTTGTTGCTACAGAGGTTAGTAAAGAGATGATTTGGTTACAAAGGTTTATGGAGGAATTGGGAAAGAAGCAGGAGAACAGCAGGTTGTACTGTGATAGTCAGAGTGATATTCACCTTGCAAAGAACTCATCCTTCCATTCGAAGACTAAGCATATATAGTTGAGGTACCACTTCATACGATCTGCCTTGGAAGATGGACAATTGAAGTTGGAAAAGATACACACTAGCCAAAATCCTGCAGACATGTTAACAAAGGGAGTAACCAGGGAGAAATTGAGTTCTTGCTTAGTTTCAGTTGGTCTTCAAGAATGAAGATGGAGATGAGAAATTTTCCAGGTCCAAGAAGGTTCAGATTCCATCATATACAGTAGCAGTGGAGTTGTTAAGATCAGTCTCCAAGTGGGAGATTGTTGGTTGTGGAGCCTGATTATCTTCTTGATTCAGAGGTCCTTGATTTTAGCTGTGTTTATACTCCATGAAGTATTTACACCCCATAAGTATGTACACTCTTCCACGCGGGGGAGTGCAGAGGGGGGGTACCCCTTCTGCAGAGTCTGGGGGGCCTATCCCCCTGGTTGGGGGTCTGGGGGCAAGCGGGCCCCCAGTGGGGGTTCGGGGGTGAAGCCCTCGAAGCTAAATTTGCCTTGTAGAAGTATATTGTAATTTCATTGTAAATCTGGACCGTTCATTATAAGGTCACATATCTAATGGTAGAGATTATGTTAGGGTTTTTTTCCCTAGAAGGAAACCCTCTTTTATGAGGGAAATGTATCGCGGCTATGGTGGATGGTGAATATTGTATTCTGAGAGAGGAGACTGTGAGAGAAAGAAGAGGAAGTTACAACATGTTTTGCTGTAGGTTGTATCCCTTCATTTGTTGGATAATAATAAAGGAAGGACCTACCAATTTCTCTCGTGGACGTAGCCCACACTGGGTGAACCACGTAAATTTGTGTCTCTCTTGTATTGTGTGTTTTATGTGTTTTGTTTCTGCATTTGTTTTATTTTATTGCTCCACGGTCCTGTTTTTCTAACAGGTGTAATATTATGGGTCCCTCGCTCCTTTATTTGGTTTCCTTCCCTTACCCAGTTAGATTGCTTCCACCTTTGAAACCTCCTAAAACACCCATTGATTTTACTCTGCGCCTTTTGTCTCTCCCTTTTGGTTTTATTATCTCTGTATTGGGTGGTTAAATCTGTCCATAACCAGTCTTGTTGTTCCCTACACATTTAGTGCGTTCTTCACAACGATTATTGATTCTTTGCGTGTTAAAAACCCTTTTTTCCTAGCATCCTTCGTCTAAATTTTTGGGTGTGATTAATGTCCTTGCAGTTTATGTGTGAATCTCTAGCCTCGTACTCACAATTTTTGAATTCTTTTTCTCAACAATTGTCTCCCCTTACTTAGCGATTTGTCACACCATCACTCTGAGATTTTCTAAGATAATTTGTTTTATTTCAGTCAACAAAGTTGTTGTGTTGTGTCTCTACTTTTCGTTAACCATTGCTTCATACTTCGAATGTATTTTTGCCTTGTTTAGCCTTTTCTTTAGACTTTGTAATATCTCTGTGTCTCGTTAAAATTTAGCTTCAGACTTCTATTGTATCTCTGTGTTGAGTTGCTATATAGTCTGACGTTTTCGTTTTTATTTATTTTTACACCACAAAAGGGGAAAACCCAAGTTGGGATTCCCTGTGTTGGGTTGTTGGATGGCCTGACGTTATCATTTTCATTTATTTTCCCAACCAGGAGAAGTTCAAGATCTATTGTACTCTATTCCTCATGCTCTGGGATCACCTTATTTAGTGTTTGTCACATCTATAACAACACAATGTGTTTCACTATGTAATCTCTCTCAACTTGATGTGTAACCTCTTATTGTTGCGTAACCAACTCAACTCGATAGGATAACCCACCATCTCTCTACGTAACCTAACCTGGGAAGGTCAATGTTATCCATCCTCTTCTTTCCTTGCAAGTTCCTATGTTTTTAGACTTGAACCTCATCCAACCTCAACGTATTGTCCCTTATGGGCCCCTCCCCATAGCTTGGCGTGTGCTCTTGGGAAATGTCTTGAGCTATGCACTGGACTCGCATATTGATGCATAGTACTGTGGAAACATGGGCTCCCTCATGTGTTCTCCTTTGTTTGTGGATTGACACTCTGTATTGACTTGGTATCTGGCATTGGTGTATTGCGATTCAGGCTTGCGTTGCTCCCATAACCCCTCTTCTCTGTGCAGACTCCCTTGAACACGTTTTTACATTCATACCTTCCTATTTTATGCCCAGGACAAAACTTCCTTAGAGTGTACTTCATCCCTCAACCCTTGCCTCCATGCATTCCTTAACCTCAACACTGTAGTTCTGCATGCATTCCTTCTCGGCGTTTCGACCACCTGCCCCTCTGCGCTGTTAGTTTTCTCTCAACGATTGGGTGGTCGAGCGAATCGTTGGTTCTTATCTTAAGTTTAATAAAGTGGAGGTGTTCTAGCTATACTTTATTTTTGAATGCAAGTATAACATAGATTTAATTATCTCTGAATAATTCCAATTAAAATATTCACCCAAAAATCATGTTGTTGGGTTTATTTTTATTAGTTCAATTCTATTAGGTAATTCCTTAAAAGAATATTGTCATGTCAAATTATTTTTGTTAGTTTAATTTTATTAGTTTAATTTCTTAATGAATATGTGGAAATGACATTTTGTGTGATTAAAGAAATAAAAATGGAAGGTAATCCATTATTAAAATTTATCAGATTATATATAATTTTATATACTTCTATAGATTTTATTAATCAATTGTTGGGTGAAATTGATTCTTTATCCCATAAACATAACAAGAGGATATCATAGTGACTTTAACATAAGATTATTATTATTATTATTATCATTATTATTGTCCTTGAGTGAATGTCTCTTTGATATAAAGGCTTGATAATACTATAAAAATAATATAAAATAACTTTGATTAGAGTGTTACCTTGATCTAATATACCTATGTCTACATTATATTTCCTTTACAAAACTTTGGTTTCCAGTTTCTATTTATAGTGAAATGGTAATTAGGTTGTGGTTAATAAATTTCATTCACAATATAATGTATGATAATATTTGAATTTTGTATTTTGGATTAAATGGTAATGGAGTCATAGACTAGATTTTTAGTATAATGCCTAGTAATGTTTTCCAAGAGTAATTTTTGAATGTTTAATCATGTGCTCAACGTTGATGGTAATTGACTAATGATGACATGGGCATGACCAAGATGTTTGGTATTTTATTTAGTAGATGATCCTTTAACTTATCATAAGTAATAAATAACATATGTTATTGTTTAAAATGATTAGCAATCAAAGGATTGTGTGATAAGAGTGGTTGAAATTTAGGCATATTTATTTGATATACTTGGTTAATTATTAGATTGCTTGGCTCTTGGACTATTGTTGACACATCAATGCTTATGCTTTTAATTACCCATGCACGTTGTAAAACAATGACACATGATTAGATTAGGAATAAAATGTACTTGCATGTCTTAATTTCAGTTGTCATGTGTTGTTTAGAACAGTTTCTCTCGCAAGAAGCAAATAGTAATGCCAATGTATGATTGAAGGATGTCAATGTCCTTTGCACAATGAAATTATAATGTAAGGATGATTGTTTAAGATAGTAAACTCTTGCGCAAATGAAGGCTTAATGTAATGAACTACTGATATAGATAATCACTCTTGCATCTTTGATTAATGTGATTTTTGATGAGTTATGTTAATGTTTACCCTTGCGCCATGTTAAGTGTGATTTAGGATTGATGAATTGAGGAATTGATGATCATAGATGTTGTTGACTTAACATTGTGAATGCATTAATATTGTTTCATTTCTACATGTCAATGATGTGTTGATGATATTGTTAATTAAGTGTGATGTGTTTTCTAACGTAAAAAAAAAAGAAAAAAAAAGGGCTTTATGACGCTTGTTGTAATGACAAGGATGTTACAATTATAAGTTAAAAAGTATAATTTGATAACTACCCAGATCTCCCATCACTACACAATCAAATACAATGTATACATAATCATCTCTACTTCACATAGTACAATGATGTTTATAAATAAAATGAAATAAAACATTTATTTATTTCAACACAGTATCATAAAACATAAATTAATTTTTTATGTTTTTTGGAAATAAAGTAGGATCCTTATATTAATAACTGCTTATGTCTATACAATTCCACCTATTAGCCACCTATTCTGCCACAAAAGGGAAACCATAACATGTGGATTTCAGAAAAATATTAGAGTTTGACACATCACAACCTAAACAAAACAGTATGAAAAAAAAATGATCAGAAATTGGTCACCACGACCATCTAGCTTGCCTCGTGAGGTAGATATTTTTCCCATCTTTGGAGAGGTGAAAAAACCAGAAGGAGAGCAAAAAAAAAAATAGAGGTTCTATTCCCTATGAGAGCTCGGGATGCCATGGATGTTGTAGGCAGGGACAAACTTCTAGCCGCAAGTTGGGAAACGAATTTGTGTTGGAGCATCTGCCAAAGAATCGAACAAGATATCCATTATTTGGACAAGGATTTGTTGAATGTGCAGTTGATCATCATTCTTCTGCTGCATTTCAAAAATAATTTGGAGGTGCTCGTCCGAGAGTCGATTTGGGGAGAGAAGAGGTGTCTATTAGAAAAACAGGACCGTGGAGCAATAAAATAAAACAAATGTGGAAACAAAACACAGAAGATACGCAATACAATAGAGACACAGATTTATGTGGTTCACCTAGTGTAGGCTACGTCCACCAAAGAAATTGCCAGGTCCTTCCTTTATTATTATCCAACATATGAAGGGATACAACCTACAACAAACCCGTTGTAACTTCCTCTTCTTTCTCTCACAATCTCTCGTCTTAGAATACAATATTCGCTATGTTCCATAGCCACAATAGATTTCCCTCATAACAGAGAGTTTCCTTCTAGGGAAAATAACCCTAACATAATTTCTACTGTTAGATCTGCGACCTTAAAATGAACGGTCTAGATTTACAATGAAATTGCAGTATACATTTACCAGGAAATTTTTCCTTCAGGGGCTTCTCCCCCGAACCCCCCAGTCGGGGGGATAGCCCCCCTGGACCCCACAGAGGGGGTACCCCCCTCTGTCCTCCCCTGCATGGAAGATTGTACATACTTCTGGGGTGTAAAGTCTTCATGGGGTTTAAACACGGATGAAAGCAAGGACCTCTGAATTAGGAAGATAATCGAACTCCACAACCAACAATCTCCCACTTGGAGACTGATCTCAACAACTCCACCGCTGTTGTATATGTTGGACTCTGAACCTTCTTGGACCTGGAAAATTTCTCATCTTCAACTTCATTCTTGAAGACCAACTGAAACTGAGCAGGAACTCAGTTTCTCTCTGGTTACTCCCTTTGTTAACATGTCTGAAGGATTCTGGCTAGTGTGTATATTTTCCAACTCCAAATGTCCATCTTCCAAGGTAGATCGTATGAAGTGGTACCTCAACTGTATATTCTTAGTCTTTGAATGAAAGGCTGAGTTCTTTGCAATATGAATTGCACTCTCACTGTCACAGTACAACCTGTTATTCTCCTACTTCTTTCCCAATTCCTCCATAAACCTTTGTAGCCAAATCATATCTTTACTAGCCTCTGTAGCAGCAACATACTCTGTTTCTGTTGTTGAAAGTGTAACAACGTTTTGCAATTTTGAAATCCAACTTACTGATGTTCCACCTATAGTAAAAACATACCCAGTGGTGCTCCTCCTACTGTCTTTATCACCTGCCATATCTTAATCAACATATCCCTGTAGAAAAGTGTTTGAACCTCCAAAACATAATGCATGAGTAGAAGTACCTCTCAAATACCTGAGAATCCACTTTACTACCTCCCAATGTTATTTACCTGGATTGTTCATATAACTACTCACAACTCCTACTGCATGTGCAATATATGGTCTTGTGCAAACCATTTCATACATCAAGCTACCAACTGTTGATGAAGAAGGGACCCTGGACATGTATTATATCTCCTCTTGTGTCTTGGGTCACATTTCCTTAGTTAATTTGAAATGGCTGGCCAAAGGTGTACTAGCTAGTTTTTCATTTTTCATTCTAAACCTCTCCAACACCTTCTTTGTGTACTCACCCTGAGACATTGTCAATTTGAGATTTTTTCTGTCTCTTGTTATTCTCATGCCAAGGATTTTCTTTGGAGCACCCAAATCCTTCATCGCAAATGAATTGGCTAATTTATTCTTGAGCATATTTCTATCCTACATATTAGACCCTGCAAAAAGTATGTCATCTACATACAATAGAAAGATAATATAGCTTCCATTTTCTAGCCTTTTAAAATAAACACAGTGATCAGAATGACATCTACTATAACCATGTTCTATCATAAAACTGTCAAACTTCAAATACCACTGCCTTGGATCTTTCTTTAGGCCATACAATCTGGTCTTCAACCTGCATACCAAATTCTCCTTCCCTTTGACCTCATACCCATGTGGTTGTTTCATATAAATCTCATCCTCCAAATCCCCATGGAGAAAAGTTGTTTTTACATCTAACTGTTCAAGATGCAAATCTTCTACTGCCACAAGACTTAAAATAGTCCTAATTGAAGTCATTTTAACAACAGGAGAAAATGTTTCATCAAAATCTATACCTATCTTTTGTGCAAACCCCTTTACAACAAGTCTAGCCTTGTACTGCTTTTCTCCTCCATCTTCTTCCTTCAACCTGTAAACCCATTTATTCTGCAATGCTCTTTTTCTCATAGGCAACTGAACCAAGTCCCAAGTCTGGTTATTTTCCAAGGAATCCATTTCCTCTTTCATGCCTTGCTCCCACTTCCTTTTGGTGTCTACATGCATTTCCTCTTCATAACATTATGGTTCACTAGAATCAGTCAACAATAAATAATACAATGAAGGAGAGTATCATTCATGGGGCATACTTAACCTGGTAGATCTTCTAACAACATTTGCAGGTGTTTGAGGTACATGTTGCTCCTGTTGTTGTACATTTTGGTTTTTAGGTTCCTTTGGAATTTCTTTTCTAGTGATATCATCAAGCACTATGTATTCTTTCTTTTTTTCTTCCTATTTCTTTCCCTGCAACTGATCTTTGTACATGACCTTGTCATTGAATATGACATATCTACTCCTAATGATTTTGTTTTTTTTTGTTTGTTATTTTGTGCGGGACCTGTTGGGTACGCGATTAACCTGTGGCTTGAGAAACCACGACTCAGGGGCATCTAAGCCATCAAAATCACCAGGGGATCACACCCGGCCTGAGCCACACCAACCCTTAACATGGTTGGATTTTTTGTCCCCGCAGGTTTCGAACCGGTGACTTTAACATCACGGAGTGGCTTAACAACACACTCCGTCACCGACTGTCCTACACCTCGGGGACACTCCTAATGATTTTGTTATTTTCATAATCCCATAAGAGATACCAAAATCATTAACACCATATCCAATAAAGGTACACTTCTTGGATTTAGACTCAACCTTTGTTCTATTTTGTTTATCAATATGGACAAATGCTTCACAACCGAAAGTTTTCAAAAAATAATATTTTACCTTTTTTCCTGTCCATTCCTCATCTAGAATTCTACCATCCAAAGAGCTCGAAGTTCCTCTGTTTATTAAGTAAACAATAGTATCTACAGCATCTTCCCAGAACTGTAAGGGAAAATCGGCATGCAATCTCATACTCCTTGCACGCTCCATGATTGTCCTGTTCATCCTTTATGACACACCATTTTCTTGTGGTGTTCTTGGAACTGTCTTCTCTCTATGAATCCAATGGTATGAACAGTAATCATCAAACTCCTTGCTGTATTATTCACCTCCATTATCTGATATGAGACACTTCAAACTTTTTTCTGTCTCATTCTCAACTAAAGCTTTCCATTTCTTAAAAGTATCAAAAACATCATATTTTTGTCGAATGTAATAAACCCAAGTTTTTCTAGCTGCATCATCAATAAAAGTAACATAATAACGAGAGCCACCAAGAGATGATACCTGAGTTGGTCCCCATACATCTGTATGCACAAGCTCTAACCTTTCACTCTTCTTTTCTTTTTCGACTCTGAGAAATCTAACTCTCTTATGTTTTCCATAAACATAATGCTCACATAAGTCCAAATCAATTTGTTTAAGATCTTGCAACAAATTTATTTTGTGAAGTATCTGCATTCCGTTCTCACTCATGTGTCCCAACCTATGATTCCATAGTGTTGTATCCACTCCTATAGAAGCTAAAGATATAGAAGAGTCAATATTACCAACACATAAATACAATGTACCTACCTTCTCTCCTTTTGTTATCACTAATGATCTTTTGATGACCTTCCACATCTTTTTTGTAAATATAAATATACAACCTTCACTTGCCAATTTCCCTGTTGAAATTATATTTTTCCTTAAATCTAGAGCATGTCTTACCTCTTTCAATTACCATTGGTTTCCATTGCGTTGTTTTATTTTTACCTTTCCCATTCCAACAATTTTACATGGTGCATCATCACCCAAATGAACCTATCCAAAATCACCTTGAACATAATCTAGAAAATGTTTCCTATGGGGTGTGGCATGAAATGAAGCCCCTGAATCTACTACCCAAGACTCAGAAATATTATCCACAGAAAGAATCAAAGCATCTTGTAACACATCACCTGTTACATTTGCTTCATGATTTCTCTCATGTTGTCCATCTCTTTTTCTCTCTGGAGCTCTGCAATCTTTCTTCAAATGTCCTTTCTTCCTACAATTCCATCACTCTATCCTTCCAAGTCTGGATTTGGATCTTCCCTTCCTAGAATTCCTGAGGTTCCCTGAGCCCTTTCCTCTATCCTTTTGTCTTCCCTTGTTCTCCATGGTCAACGCATTACTTGATGTCTTACCTATGATTTTCCGTTGCATTTCCTCACTAAGGATAACACCAACAACATCATCAAATTTTAAACTATTTGAACCAGAGACAGAGTTACTTATAGCCATGACCAAGTCGTTACAACTTTCTAGCAATGAGCACAATATTAGAAGAGCCCTAACCTCATCATCAAAGCCCACTTTTACAGAACTTAGTTGATTAGTAACCATATTAAATTCATTTAAATGATTTGCAACATACCCACCTTCTGACATCTTCATATTAAATAATATCTTCATTAGAAATACCTTATTAGACGTCGAGGGTTTTTCATACAGTTTAGCCAACATGTCCATCAGATCCTTCGTTGTCTTTTCTTTCAAAATATTGAAAGCCATCGACGTTTCCAAGCTCAGACATATCGTTCCTAGAGCCTTTCTGTCAAGAATCTCCCATTCTTCGTCCTTCATGGCCGTCGAATTCTTTGCTACTCCACCAAATGGTAGGAATATATCCTTATGATATAAATAATCTTCCATCTGCATTTTCCATAACTGGTAGTTTTGGCCGTTAAGTTTCTTGACCCTAAACTTTCCATCTTCCGACATTGCTCCCACTTGAACCAGGAACCCTCTTTTCCTGCGAGTTACCTTTCGCTCTGATACCAGTTGTTAGAGAAACAAGACTGTGGAGCAATAAAATAAAACAATTGCGGAAATAAAACACAGATCATACACAATACAATAGAGACATAGATTTATGTGGTTCACCTAGTTTGGGCTACGTCCACCAGAGAAATTGATATGTCCTTCCTTTATTATTATCCAACATATGAAGGGATACAACCTACAACAAACCCGCTATAACTTCCTCTTATTTCTCTCACAGTCTCTCATCTCAGAATACAATTTTCGCTATGTTGCATAGCCGCAATACATTTCCCTCATAATAGAGAGTTTCCTTCTAGGAAAAAAAACCCTAACATAATTTCTATTGTTAGATCTATGAACTTATAATGAACGGTCTAGATTTACAATGAAATTACAATATACATTTACAAGGCAATTTTCCCTTCGGGGGCTTCACCCCTGAACCCCCATCGGGGGACGCTGCCCCCGAACCCCCATTGGGGGCCCACTTGCCACCAACCCCCAGCCGGGGGGATAGCCCCCATGGACCCCACATAGGGGGTACACCCCCTCTACACTCCCCCGTGTGGAAGAGTATACATACTTATGGGGTGTAAAGTCTTCATGGGGTATAAACACGGCTGAAAGAAAGGACCTCTGAATTGGGAAGATAATCAGGCTCCACAACCAATAGTATCTCCACCTCTATTTCCTCGACGGTGCTCGTCGAATGGTCCTCCACGTGCCTATTGGGGGGAGTTTCTTCCTCCACAATGCAGTTGCATGTGCCAAACACCTGATCCTGTGGATGGATTTTTTTTTTTGGGGGGGGGTGTGNCTTTCGGAGGGGGAACCTCCTCTTCAACCAGGCATCTACCAGGGATCAAAGAAGGTATGTGAGGGGGTGACGAGGGAAGCTGAGGCATCCTCTCGCTATTATTCCTTTCACCATCATAAAAATTGAAATTATAAGCTATTGACTATTTATTAATGAATAAATAATATATTTCACCATCATAAACAATATAAGAGAAATCAAAGATGAAAAAATAAATTGATATTTTGAGTTCCAAATATATATATATATATATATATATATATATATATATATATAATGAAAGTTTGAATAGACTTCCAAAATAGTTACTCTCCATATTAAGCATGTACATGATCTAAAAAATTTAAAATCTTATCCAAAATCTTACAAATTTTTAAAGAGAAAAATTGTGTTCTTGGTAACCAATTTTTGTGTTCAGAATTAGATAATACCCTGAAAATAAATATAGTTGTGTATGGAGAAAGTTCACAAATCTCCATATTAAGTCATTCTTCCAATAAAATACTTATTAAGCCACTCTTCCAAGAAATTACTTATATCTATGAAAGTTCACAAATCTCCATTTTAAAAACCATTCTTCCAGAAAATACTTATCTCCTCTTTTTGCAGTGAAATAGATGTTCTCATATAATCTTTCATGGACATGAAGAAAACAAAAATCTGCACATATATTAAGTCATTCTTCAAAAGCCATTTAAATCTTTCATCTTTGGGATGTACTCATATTACATATAATCAAATGCTCTTTGAAATATGTCTTTGCCGTGATATAAACATAAGTGAGATCATGCACGTACATAACTTATTTGTAAATCTACTTGAATGTTGGTTTTTATGGTTAGTAACAAATTTAGTTAAGAGTTTGACAATACCCTAGAAAGAAGGAATTCACTTAGTTGTATGCAGAAAACACACATGTCAATACTATGTCATTCTTGGACAAGAAGACAAGGAATGTAATCGAAGAAAATTTAGAAAATTTCTCTTTTCTGATGTGGGATAGAGTCTGTTCTCAAATAATCAAATGTTCAAGTTCAAAATTAGGTCTTCATCATGATCTAAACATAAATAAAATTGAATGTATCATTTTAAACAATGATAAGCTTATATTGGGGTTATATATATTTCAAATTTTTTTATCAAAGCATTGAAAAGTTATATAGACACTAGTTTAGTAACCCTATGAATAGGAAAGACTAAACTAAAAATTTTAAAAAAGTAAAAAATATAAGCATATTCAACAAAAATAAGCTTGAACAGTTTTATATAAAAGGCCCAACATAAAATCAAATTAAAAGTCACTAATGTGCAATGAACATACATTTAAGAATCATCATGAATAGACACATCCTTCCCAAGTATGGATGCATCCTCCTCAATCCCAATCTCCCTTACTCTCTTCTCCACATTTTGCTCAAGCACACTCTTCTCCACATTTCCCTATATAACACATTTCAAATTAAAAATTTGAAAATTAAATTTAAATGATTTTAACACATTAAATTGTAGTTTTAAATTTTGAAAGATGTAATTCATGTGATGTGCCAACCATAATATCAATAAATTATACCCACCATACCCTAAGATTCAATAAATTAAATATTGTTTAAGACATTCTTCTTTTAAATTAATAATTTAAATGACATTGAAATTTTCATATATAATTAAATTTGTTTTCAACATGCAATGATACCCGTGAACTCCCACCCTCTTCAAACTCTCCCAATGAGAATTGGGACAAGCCTGCCCAAGTAGTAGGAGATGGAATAGGGATCTGTGAACCACACAACTAAGAACTAAATCTAGGATTCAATGTGTTCACATTTATACAAAATCATAAATGTCATGTTGTTGATCTTATTCAAAAGATTGGAGATTGGAAAACTAAAGTGCTCATATGTGGATATTAGAAAACACATACCTGATTCAACCCATCCAAATTTAAACTTATGGAATCAAGTCCCCTATTTACTAGAGATTCATTTAACATATGTCCAAACTGCAATCAATGACAATAATAACTCAATTATTTATATAGATACAATGATATGTATATAGGTCTAGAACTACAAGTAAACTATCCTCAAATGCATCAAAAATTTACTAACTATAACACATACCAATCCGATGTTCACTTCATCATTCTGAATGACCTATTTCCAACCATTACGGCAAAATTTTTCATACTCTTTAATATCTTCTACTAACATTGTATCTAACTCCTCATATGTTTTATAAAAAAAATGGCTTGAGAATTGGAGTTGTTGGTATCAAAGCTACATGTCTCAAAGATACAGGTCTCGGAGCTGCAGGTTAGTTTTAGAAAATACCATGTTAATTTTAGAAAAAAAACTGACATATGAAACACGATTTTTAGGGGAAAAACCAACATTACCAAAAACAATTAAGTATACTATTCTCTTAATTAGATCTTTGAATTTTTGGTTTATTTTTATAAATTAAATCATTGAATTTACAGTTTGTTTTCGATTTTATACAAATATACATTTAATTTACAGTTTGTTTTCAATTTTAAACAAATATACATTGAATTTACAGTTTGTTTTCAATTTTATACAAATATACACGATATATTTGTGCATTTTTAAGACAAGGGAGGCATGGAAAGTGCACGTTTCTTTGTTTGAAATAATTGTTTATATAATTGCAATTCCTTTTAAATTTTGACAATCATTTTCAATATTAGGTATACAAACAGACATATAATTTTTCTTTAAATCTCTTCCTTGAAATCTAATCTGGTAAACTGTTGTAAATAAAAGCTCCTCATCCAGATGCAGTTGTGGTTGTCATTTTATCGAATAACTAAAAATATAGTATTCTTATTTCAATTACAAATTTAGGGTATCTAATTAATATGAAGTAAAGTAAATTCAATAGTTGATTTTTTTTCATATCCCTCTTTTTATCTGGATTGCAGATTCAATCCATATCTTTCTTCTATCCATATCTGTCTTTATCTCGATTGCAGATTCCAAACACCCAACTAATATGAAACAAAATCAAAGTCCGATGACTTTTCTCCATATGCCATAAACATCCAAATCTACAATCAAGATAAGGTTAAGTCTCACACTGCTCCATCCTGCTCGTTGATTATCAATACATTTTATACTGAAATGTTTGTTGAGTGGCCAGCACGGAAAGAGGTTTCTACCAAGAAAGAGTAAATTGTACCCTTTCTTCTGACGGTGTGTGTGTTATGGGATGGGTTTATTTCCCCAATCCGAAAGATAGAGTTCGGATACATATGTTATAACATATTACATTTAATATGTTATAACATATTACAATGTAATATGTTATAAAAAGGTAAAATCATGAAGTTGTGTAACACTTTTGTGAGAATCAGGTTTCCAAAATTCCTACTAACATTCTTTTGGCCGAACTAATAATTCTTTTGCCTGAAATACAACTCTTTTCGGCTTAAACATTGGATGTCAAATCAAACGGTACTGGCACAATGGCCTCAACTTTATTCTACCATCTCAGCCAGACGATTTTTTTTTCTGGTAAATCTTTTCGGCCGAAAGAACCTTTTGGTCGAAGAAATGGTTTATATATTACCCGCACATTGCTCACCTCGTATTTTTCCCAAACTGTTGATATTGATAGTGGATAGTGGACGTTGGTGCGGCATTGGAGCTGCAAACGTTGGTGCTTGCTACGTTGGAGTTGTGGGCGTTGGTTCTTGCATTGGAGTTGCATTGGTCTAGGTTTGTTTGATGTTAGTTTAGTTAGCTTTGTTAGAGTTAGAGTTAGTTTAAATTAATTAGAATTAGTTTTGTTAGAGTTAGAATTAGTTTAAATTGACAGGGTCGAATTCGACCCTGTCCATGTACAGGGACAAACACGATTACAACATCACATATTACAATATCACATATTACACTTATTACACATATTACACGTATGTCCATTTAATGTTAGTTTTGTTAGAGTTAGAGTTAGTTTAAATTAATTAGAGTTTGTTTTGTTAGAGTTAGAATTTGTTTAAATTTATTTAAATTTGTTTAAATTAGTTTAGATTGACAGGGACGAATTCAACCCTGTCCATGTATAGGGACAAGCCCGATTACAAAATCACATATTACACATATTAAAGATATGCCCATTTAATGTTTGTTTTGTTAGTTTTGTTACAATCTAAACTAATTTAAATAAATTTAAATAAATTTAAACAAATTCGTTTAAATTCATTTAAATTTGTTTAAATTCATTTAAATTCGTTTAAATTCATTTAAATTTGTTTAAATTCATTTAAATTAGTTTAAAGTCACTTAAATTTGTTTAATTTTTTTTAAATTAGTTTAAATTCATTTAAATTTGTACAGGGACGGCATCGAATTCGGCCCTGTCCATGTACAGGGACAAGGCCGATTACGACATCACATATTACAATATCACATATTACACATATTACAGATATTACAATATACAATATCACATATTACACATATTACAGATATTACAATATACAATATCACATATTACACATAACTAGTATTATTGCTTGCGTTGGAGTTGCGTTGGTCCAAGTTTGTTTAATGTTAGTTTTGTTAGAGTTAGAGTTAGTTTAAATTAATTAGATTTAGTTTTGTTAGAGTTAGAATCTGTTTAAATTAATTTAAATTTGTTGAAATTAGTTTAAATTGACTGGGATGATAGAGATCAGTGAACACAGTAAGTAGAATATGACTTAGTACTACCACTTTAATCATAGTATCCATGTATCATAAGCTATTTGATTTCCATTGCTTGTAAGTTGTGTTTGACTTAAGCTGGGAATAACACTGGTCCGATAGTAAGCTTCTACTTGTTCATACTATATTAGCATATCAAATATGGATAAACAATATTCCATCTTTCCCGTATTATTGATTATTGATTTAATGGTAATTAGAATCCATCATAACTAGAGTAATTGGATGCAAAGATTATACATGCTTATACTAAGGATACAATAATAAAGGTCATGGGTTTACTATACTTCATCAACCTGGAAGCTTAAGCTTATTCAGGTAAAGGTCACTCATTCATAGTTATGGGAATGATTAGACTCCATTAAACATGATGGATTTTATTAGTAACCTTCCATATTAATTGTATAGTCTTTTCTTCTCCTTGTAATCATGAACATGGAATATGATCATGTTACGTTTATTATGGAGATACACTGGTTAGTTTGGTTACGTTTATTATGGAGATACACTGGTTAGTATAGGCTAAGCTTGATTACTGATATAATATTCGGGCATGTCCATGTACATGGACAGGGCCGTATTATTTGGCATTGTCCATCTACAACGTCAGGCCCGAATTCAGGCCTATCCCTGTACATGAACAGAGTCATATTTGCCCTTGTCCATGTACAAGGATAGATCTGAATTCGGGCTTGTCCCTAAACATGCACAGGGCCAAATAAGTTTATGTTTTTGTATAATAAGTTTATATTTTTCTTCCATATAGCATATTCTACTCATATTCAATCATTTTAATGTAATGGGTAGTAGTCAAATTTCATATTGCAAGCATCCCAAAGTTATTGATCTATACAAAGGGACATGAATGGCTATTTTAAGGGCCAAAATCATGTTTCTTAAATAATTGTTTTTCCAAAAATGGTTGTGTATAGCTATGAGATGAATGATATTCACATGATTAAAATTGTGAATGACTCTCAAGGGCCCTAATGAAATTCATAATTAGATTTAGAGGATGCAATTCCCTAAAGATGCTAATTAAATGTCATCTATATCACACATTAAATGACAAGCATAACCATACTAAACATTTAGATTAAATAACAATAGATCTATACACTAAATAACATCCATACTAGACATTAATAGCAGTTGTATAGCACATTAATAACAACTATAGTATACATTAATAACATATGTACTTTTCCTATATAGCAAGTTGTAATATTCACTGAAAAGGAAAGTTGTTCAATTATTGCAGAGAACCAACCTTCATCAATGTTAGCATCTTCCTTGCATTTGTTTTGGCTAAACCTTGAAAACTAGGCATATAGACTAGTATAAAACTTAAATAAAGATTATGGGTGCCATTATTCCCATCATATTCACACTTTTCTTAGTTCCCTCTATAATTACAACACCTAAATGCACTAAATTAATATGATAAAAGAAGCCAATATTCACCATTAAATGCAACAAATGCCCCATTATAAGTGCAACGGAGTTTCCATAACAAATATACTACCTCTCTCTCTCTCTCATTAGTTGTGGTTCCTCTTTCATAGATGCAACAGTTTTAGTCCTAAATATTGTCATTTCTGATTTCATGACATTTCAGGCCAATTAATGCATTTCCTTACTTTTATCACACAAATCTGCACAAGTAGATTCACATAATAATTGTAGGCAAACCAACCCCAATCATGGTTGGAAAGTCGGAGCTCCTATGTTCGGACTGTGCTTTTCCAATCTCACGAAGTTTCCCTAGAGGGTGTATGCTGCCATCAAAACAATAAATTTGCAGAGAACTCCAAGATTATTAGCACATGAAGACTCACTCTTGAGTTGTCCATAAACAATCAAGAGTGAGGATAAAATTTAACAAAAACTAAGAGTGCGATTTAACAATTAATATGTTATGATATAAAATATTATTTGTTTAGTGGATGTGACCCCTCTAAGATAGTTCTTCTTGGTATTTTCCATTTTGTCGCAGATCTCTTCTTGGTTAATTTTTGGGAATTATGGTTCTCCTTACTGGTGTTTCCCTCCTTGTCTCCTTCCTAATGTCACATTTTGTATTTTTTCATTCTCTTCTATTGTTGGTGCCACCTATGTATGTTGTTGGTTAGTCTATTGATATTTTACCCTAAAATTTCTTCTTGGCAATTTTTTCCAAGTGTCATGATGAGATCTGCCCCAAGGGTTTGATCAATGATCCCTTGAAGATTTTTTTGAGCATATTGTTGGCTTACTGAGAGGGGAGGTGAATCAGTAATATCGTAGTTACAATCCTTTTTATACAAATAATCGAAGTGTTATATCAATGTATAATTATTATCCAATAATGAGCAATAAGAAATGAAAAATCACACACATACACAGTACACTAGTGTCTTACGTGGAAACCCAAATCAGGAGAAAACCACGAAATGTTTTATCTTATATTTCTTGAAGAATTACATTCATTAGAACCACCAACTTCCTTTTTTTCCAACTGCAACTGGAAGGAGGCTCCAACCCCCTAGTTTCTTAGTCTAGAACCTGAGGGAAGCTCCAACTCCCCAATTCTCTGGTTACAACTAGAAGGAGGCTACAACCCCCTATGTTCTTCTGCTACAAACAGAAGGTGGCTACAACCACCAGTCCTTTCCTCGTCTAACCACCCTGAAGTAGCAGTAGATTGATGGAACCACTGTCACACTATCACTGTGATATATACCACTTTAGATATGTACCAATAAACTTGAACCATGCATCAACCATGCATCAACCTCTACCTCAACCTATAATCAACTTGTACCATAAACAAGTGCATCAACCATGCACCAACCTGTACCAAACAATCTGTAATCAACATGTACCATAAAAAAGTGCAACGAACCATGTACCAAGTATGTACCAATCATGTATCAAGTACTCATCAACTATGACTCATCAATATGTATCAACATCATCAATTATACACCTCATGTATGTGCCAACTCATCAACTACTTGTCTCAACCATGTACACAACTTGTACCTCAACCAAAAGCCCTCATCAATTTCATCATCCAATTATGATTTGTGACTCTATAATAGACCTGGTGTGTATGATCACATACCTGCAAAACTTCCTTAACTTTAACAACAAGAGACTAGCATTTTCATCAAATGTTTATTTAGTCTCACAAGACTAGTTTTGGATTAGTCAACAACCCTAACTTGAAATAATCATAACTTTGTACTTGTAATGAATAAATCTCCAAAAATGATAGACAAATTTCTTCAATGTGTTTTATGCAATTCCTTCAGGTTTCACTACTTGGAACCTCTCATAAAAGGAGTTATGGTAAAAATGTCACACCTTGCTGAATTCTGGCTTATTCTAGAGAGCCTCGCACATAATATTTGTTGAATTGATATGAAAATGTCACATAGAATACTACAGACTATACTATAACCAACACATTTTGTATTACTGAATTGGGATCTGTTATTAATAATTTATGACTTTTTTACCCTAAACACCTAGTTTTTACTAGTTTCAGGACTAGCCACAAACCCTATTTTACACGGAGTGTAACTCCAAAAATACAACGACCCACAAGATGGATTTTTTACCACAGATACTTGGATATGTTTCCTCAATGGGATATCAATTTTATGGTCTGAATCATTCTATAAAAAATGTTATTGCTAAAATGGTGAGATGACCTGAAAAAAACATACCTTAGAAAGCATCATCAAAATAATTTATCCTTCCTTGAATTCCGGCCTTCTTTTCTTCACTTTCCTTAGAAATTCATCTTACATATCCTTTGGTTACCTCAGAAACCTATAGGTATTCAATATTCTCAAGCGTGTCTAAAATTAGAGAGCCTTGCCTCTTATTTATACTCTCCAAGTAGCTTCCTTAAAAACATCTTCTATGTCACTCTACCCACTTTCCTTATTTTAGGGTTAACCCACTTCTAATTTCTCCATTAAATTTTTTATATAAATAATTTATTTTGTATTTGCTTTGAATTATAATACACTCATCACTTCACTTTATTATTTATCTTCTAAAATATCTTAAACCACTTTGACTACTTTGACCTTTTAGGGCTTCTAGATGACATAAGAGGGTCATCCAACTTCGTAAGGCCATAACTCTCAAACCGTGAGGAGTTATGTGACGTTCCACATACCACCAAAAATGTAATGACATGTAATATCAATATAGAATAGTATTACCTTAAAATATATCAAAAACCATATCATTATCCATCAAACAAACTTGGGTCCATTACCCAAACCTAGGTTCTCCAACTTCACATGGTCATAACTCTCTAAGCGTGAGGAGTTATGTGATGTTCCACATACCACCAGAAATGGAATGAAAAGAAATATCCATATAGGATATGTTCCATTAAAATTTCATTGTCCTTCAGCTCATTATTCCACAATTAAGCATGGGTTCTCTTACTCCGCAAAGCGTCTTCCCGTGAGTGCTTTCACCATAAGGGGACCACTTTGGAGTTCATCCATCTTTACTTATTATCAACCATGATCAGACAATAATGAGTCATATTTACATCAAACAATATTGGGTCCATTCCCCAAACCTTTTTGTTGCGGGGCTTTCTTCAAGGGTTGACATCAATGACAACCAATCTTAATCAACAAACTCCCCCTTTGGCATTGATGGAAACACTCTGATGCAATACTGAAATCATATCACTCATGCTCCCCCTGGAACCATGAATCTGTCCTCTACATATGATAAATCTTCTCCCCCTGAAACCATGCCTCTGTCTTCTACATCTGATAAATCTATCCCACTTTGTCATCAATGGAAAATGTATATTTCCATCCGGGGTTGCTCCCCCTGACTAAGTTGTCCTCTCATGGTGCTTCCTTGTGTAAATCTAAGACATATAAGATAAGAATTCAAAAATCATTAATTTTGGAGTAGAAATAACTCCAAGTCTTTGGAGAAGATATTCAAAGGATTCTTGTGGAAGTGGTTTTGTGAAGATGTCTACCACTTGTTCTTTTGTTCCCACATACTCAACTCTGATGTTCTTTTATGCAACCTGCTCCCATAGAAAGTGATACTTTATTGGAATGTGCTTGGTCTTGGAGTGCATCACCAGGTTCTTCGAGATACTGATGGAGCTTGTATTATCACAATAGATTGGAATGGGCTCATCATACCCAACCTGTATATCTGTCAAAGTTTGTTTCATCCAAAGAACCTATGTACAACATGATGTTGTTGCAATATACTCTGCCTCGACTGTAGATAAAGATACTGATGATTATTTCTTTCTTAGCCATCATACTAAACACTCACCCAAGTAGAATGTTTCTCCACTGGTGCTTCATCGGTCATCAATACAACCTGCCCAATCTGCATCTGTGTAGGCAATAAGTGATAGATCCTTTCAATTTGGATACCATAATCCAAACTCTTATGTTCCTTTGAGATATCTGAAAATCCTCTTCACTGTTAACACATTTGACTCCTTTGGTGTTGTTTGAAATCGCGCCACCTATCTAACTACTTACATTACATCTGGTCTGGGTGTTGTCACATATAGTAGGTTGTCAATCATTGACCTATATTGCCTCTGATCTGTAGACTTCGAATCATCATATTTTCTCAACTTGAAATTGGTTTCCATAGGAGTTATAACTGGTTTGCAATCCTCCATTCCGAACCTCTTTAGCATTTCTCTGATATACTTGGTTTGAGAAATAAATACTCCTTGGTTTCTTTGACATATCTGAAGTCCCAAAAAGAAGCATGGTTCTCCAAGTAATGACATTTCAAATTCATTATGCATATCGTTTGCAAATTTATGGCTTAACCTATCATCATCACTACCAAAAATAATATCATCAACATAAACTTCAATTAATAAAATATTACCTTCACTTACCTTGATGTAGAGGTTGATGTCTGCACTTCCTTTTCTGAACCCTTCCTACTACAGATACTTATCTAGACTAGAGTACCATGCTCTAGGAGCCTGTTTTAGACCATACAAGGCCTTCTTTAATTTACACACATAATTTGTGTTCTCTGACAACTGAAATCCTTTTGGTTGTTCAATGTAGACTTCTTCTTCGAGTTTCCCATTCAGAAAAGTTGATTTTACGTCCATCTGATATTGCTTCCATTCTGGCAATTGGGTCAAATGTCTCTTCAAAGTCAATTCCTTAAATCTGTGCATATCCTTTACATACCAATCTATCTTTGTTCCTTGTAACTTGTCCATCTTCATTTAATTTATTCCTGAAAACCCATTTTGTGCCAATCACATTCTTATTCTTTGGTCTTGGAACCAGTTCCCAAGTGTCATTTTTCTCTATTTGATCCAATTCTTCATTCATGGCCTTATTCCAAAATTCATCCTTGTTGGCTTCTTCAAAAACATTTGGTTCAATTGTAGATAAGAGTGTTAGGTGTGTTTGTTCTCGTGAATGGATTTTTCTTCTAGTCTCAACTCCTGCATGTTTGTTTCCAATAATCTAATCTGAAAGATGATTCTTCTATACTCGTTTGATAGGTGTATTTAGATATACTTGTTGAACTTTCTCTTCTATTTCTGTCGAATTCTCTTCATCTTCCTCTTCTACTTCATCTTCTGCTTCTTCTTCTTCGAAAAGTTGTTCCATTGATTTTTTTTCTTCTTCCTTTGATTTTGGTCTGTCTGTTTCATCAATTGTTACGTTGATTCTTTCCACAACTTTGTTCAATCTTATATTGTAACACTTGAATTATTTCCTTGTACTTGAGTAACCAACAAGTACTCCTTTGTCCACACGAGAGTCAAACTTTCCCATTCTGCCATCTTCTCTTTTGATGTAGCATTTTCTTCCAAAAACTCTGAAGTGCTTCACATTTGTTGGTCTTCCTTTCCATAGTTCTAGGGGAGTTTTATCAGTGTTGTTTATGAGAATTACTCTGTTTTGAATGTGAACTATTATATGCACTGCCTGTGTCCAAAATATATCTATCAATTTGGAATCCATTAGCATTGTTCAAGCCATTTCCTGTACTATCTTGTTCTTTCTTTCAACAACTCCATTCTGTTGAGGTGTCCTAGCAACGAAGAATTGGCTTTTTAATCCATGAATGTTGAAGTAGTCCATAAATTCCTTTGAAGTGAACCCTCCTCCATTATCAGATCTCAAGCATTTGATTCTTGAATCCATCTCATTTTCAACCATTTCCTTGTAGATATGGAAGTTTTCAAAATCTTCTGACTAATTCTTGAGAAAGCAAACTGCAATCATTCTTGTATAATCATCAACTAATAACATAAAGTATCTCTCACCTTTTAAGCCCTTTGTTGTAGTTGGTCCAACTAGATTAGTATGCGCAATTTCTAGTGGTCTTGTTGTTAAATATTCCTTTGATTTTAACCTGATATTTGTTTTATTTCCTTGTTGGCAATGCTTGCATAAAGTGTTGGTTGGTTTTGTGATCTGGGGCATTTCTCTAACTGCTTCTCTTTTGTTGACTTTGAAAAGGTTATCAAAATGCATGTGACCCATTCTTCTGTGCCATATCCAAATTTCATCTTCCTTTCCTAGACAACACTTTTCATTTGCAATTTCACTTAACACATATATGTTGTTTGAAGTTCTTGCAGTTGTACCTGTTGGGTATGTGTTATATTCTTTGCATGTGTGTGTGTGTGGGTGCGTCAGATACAACAACTGTGGATTTTGCTATTTTTAGCAGATTTGTAAATTAATCATGGATTAAGAGATTAGGGTTTTGGTATCTACAGAATACCTAAAAACATTGTATATATTGTATGGCGAATGGTGAAATTCAATATAATGAAAATAAGAAAGGTTTTCCCGGTTGAGGGTTTCCGGTCTAAAATCTCTATGTACTCTGTGTATGATCCATTGATTAATTTTTGTATTGCTTAAGAATCTATATGCATTGCATTACTTCGCAGGTTTAAAACTTACAGTACTGACCAATTTCCCTGAACCTTCTCTTCTTATCTCACACTTTTGTGAATTGAAAGTAACTTTATGAACTTGGTCACACATTTGATTCACACTTAGAAGATTATATTTCATATATTCTACTAGTAGAACATTTTGTGCCTTTTTATTCTTGTTCCCAATTCGGACTGTGCCTTCTCCAATGATTTTGGTTGAATTATCATTTCTGAAGGAGAATGATCCATTTCTTTCCTTTTGCAATGTAAGAAATTTGTCTCTATCACCTGTCATGTGTTTTGAACACCCACTGTCAACATACCAACCATGTTTCTTCTTCTTAGCTTGTAGAGTGACTGTGCATTCTTCATTTCTATACTGATATTGCTTTCTTATCCATGTCATTTTTTGAGGTTCTTGTCTGTGACTGTTTTTATTATGTTGAGGTTATTTAGGAGGGACTATAATTCTGCAATTTTTGGCCACGTGTCCAAAATTGTTACATTTGTAACATTCTACTTCAGTGCTAAAAGATTCAAACATGTTGTAACTTCTTATTTGTTTTTCACTAGGTCTTCTTGAGTAACCCCTTTGTGTATGACTCTCAAAGTTGTTATTGTTCCTTTTGTTAGCTCTGCAATTCACAACTTTATGTCCAAAATTATTACATGAATAACATAAACCAAAAAATATAGTTTGATGCCTGGGAGTTGAAGATATTATGAAAGAAGGTGATCTTATGAATCCTTCTTCCTCTTGAGACCTATCTGTTTGTTGTTGATTCTGAAATCTGAATCTTCTCGGTGGAGGAGTGCCCCTGTAATATTCCTTGTACATCTTCCTATCGCGTTTGATTGTTTCTGCATAGCTTTTTGGATTTGTTTCTTGCTCTGTTGTTTTGAAGCTTGATCCCTTTTTTGTCTGATTGTATCCAGGTTCAAACTTGTTAAGATGAGATTTTTTACTGCTGATAATGTCATCCAGAACTTTTGAGCTATTCTGCATATTTTTCTTTTGAATATCCTTTCTTAGTGTCACAATCTTTGCTTCCAAGTTTCCAATGATCTTGTCCTTTTCTTCTAGTTGTTCTTTGAGAACTTCTTCAAATCTTTTATCTTATTCTATTTGAACCTTCAATCTTGTGATCATTTGTCTAGTTCTCAAGTGTCATTTTTCTTGTCTAGTTCTTCTTGTAGTTTCTTGTTTTTCTTCTTTTCTCTTCTGATAACTTCTATGACACACATTAATTCTTCTCGATAGTTAACTTCTGCCTCTTCAATTTTTTCTTTGACTTATTCATATCCTTCTTCGACTTATTCATATTCTTCTTCAAAGTCTTCTTTGTCAGAATCTTTTACTGCCATGAATATAACTATTCCTGTCTCAATGTCACTGATTTCATTTTCATCTTATGATGAGATGTCTTCTTTGATGCATAAGTTTTTCTTGAAATCTTTCTTTGTAGTTATTTTTCCTTTATATGTGTGTTTTCCTTTTGAGAAAACTTCATTATTTATCTTTTTCTTATGAGGGCATTTGTTAGAAAAATGACCAATACCATCACAATTAAAACAAATTAAAGGAATCTTACCTCTATACCTACCATTGGTTCCCTTGTTCAGTGTTTTGACGAAGTTGGCCACTTCTTCATCATCTTCCAATACGTCATTGTTGATGCTATATTTTTCTTGTTCCTTTTTCTTTTTCTTTGATCTTTTGGATGCTTCTTTTACATTTGGATTTTCCTATTCAGTTCTCATTTCATATGCTGTGAAGCTTCCATGCAGTTCGTCCATGATTATTGGTTCAGATCCGATCTTTTTTGTAGTGTTGATATCTTAGGGTTGAATCTCATAGGAAGAGATATTAGTACCTTTTGAACAATTACAAATTCTTCAATTTCTTCTCCCAATCCTAAGATTGCATTCACTATTTCATCAACTCTTAAGAAATAGGATGAAATATTCTTATCTTCCTTTGTTTTTAGTTGTTTGAAATGACCTCTGCAAGCTTGAAGTTTTGTTGCTTTGACTTTTGTATCTCCTTCATAAATATTTCGAAGCTTGTCTCAAATCTCTTTAGCGGATTTACAATGTGCAACTTTGGTGAATATTTTTTCACCGAGACCATTCAAAAGTGAATTTGTATCTTTGGAATTATTTTGACCAAGTTTCACTGCTTTGTCATTTCTTGGTGCAACTGTCGATACTGTGTATCCATCTACAATTGATTGTCAAATTTCAAACCCCTGTGCTTTTATATATGTCTTCATCCTTATGCTACAAAAATCATAATTCTATCCATCAATGTGTGGTATTCATTTTTTATATGAGTTGGTACTCTCCATGATATACCTTTCAGTGGTTAAACTGATTTCTGAAGGAACCTGCTCTGAAACCAATTATTGGATTACTAAGAGAGGCGTGAATCAGTAATAGCATAATTATAATCATTTTTCTCCAAATAATACAAGTGTTATATCAATGTAGAATTATTATCCAATAATGAGCAATAAGAAATGAACAATCACACACATACAAAGTACACTAGTGTTTTACGTGGAAACCCAAATCGAGAGAAAACCACAGAATGCTTTATCTTATATGTCTTGAAGAATTACATTCATTGGAAGCAACATATTCCTTTGTTTTCTAGCTGCAACTGGAAGGAGGCTCCAACCCCCTAGTTTCTCAAACTACAACCTGAGGGAAGCTCCAACTCCCCAATTCTCTAGATACAACCAGAAGGAGGCTACAACCCCCTATGTTCTTCGGCTACAACCGGAAGGTGGATACAACCACCTATCCTTGCCCCTTCTAACCACCTTGAAGTAGAAGTAGAATGATGGAACCACTGTCACACTATCACTGTGAGATATACCTCTGTAAACATGTACCAATAAACCTAAACCATGCATCAACCTATACCTCAACCTATAATCAACCTGTACCATAAACAAGTGCATCAACCATGCACCAACCTGTACCAAACAATCTGTAATCAACCTGTACCATAAACAAGTGTAACCAACCATGTACCAAGTATGTACCAATCATGTTTCAAGTACTCACCTCCATGACTCATCAATATGTACCAACATCATCAACTATACACCTCATGTATGTGCCAACTCATCAACTAGTTGTCTCCACCATGTACACAACTTGTACCTCAACCAAAAGCCCTTATCAATTTCATCATCCAAATATGATTTGTAACTTTGTAATAGACCTGGTGTATATGATCACATACCTGAAAACCTTCCTTAACTTTAACAACAAGAGACTAGCATTTTCATCAAACGTTTCTTTAGTCTCACAAGACTAGTTTTGGATTAGTCAACAACCTTAACTTGAAATAATCATAACTTTGTACCTGTAATGAATAAAGATCTGAAACTAATAGAAAATGTTATTCAATATATTTTATGAAATTTCTCCAGGTGTCACTACTTGGAACCTCTCATAAAATGAGTTATGGAAAAAATGGCATACCTTATTGAATTCTGGCTTATTCTAGATAGCAACCTTGTAGAGCGTGACCCACACAAAATATTTGTTGAATTGATATGAAAATGTTACACAGAATAATACATATTGTAGTCTAACTAAAACATTTAGTATTACTTAATTTTTATTTGTTATGAATAAGTTATGACGTTTTTACCTGAAACACATGGTTTTGACTAGTTTCAGGACTAGCCACAAACCCTATTTTCCACGGAGTGTAACTCCAAAAATACAACAACCCACAAGCTGAATTTTTTACCAAAGATACTTGGATATGTTTCCTCAATGGAATAGCAATTTAACGTTCTGAATCATTTTAGAAAAAACATTTATTGCGAAAATGGTGAGATTACCTGAAAAACACATACCTTAGAAAGCATCATCAAAAGAATTTATCCTTCCTTGAATTCTGACCTTCTTTTCTTCACTTTCCTTAGAAATTCGGCTTAGATATCCTTTGGGTACTTCAGAAACCTATAGATATTCAATATTCTCAAGTGTGTCTAAAATGAGAGAACCTTTCTTCTTATTTATACTCTCCAAGTAGCTTCCCTAAAAACATCTTCTAGGTCACTTTGCCGACTTTCATTATTTTAGGGTTAACCCACTTCTAATTTCTCCTTTAAATGTATTATTTAAATAATTTATTTTGTATTCACTTTGAATTATAGTACACTCATCACTTCACATTATTATTTATCTTCTAAAATCTCTTAAACCACTTTGACTACTTTGACCTTTTGGGGCTTCTAGATGACATAAGAGGGTCCTCCAACTTCGTAAGGCCATAACTCTCAAACCGTGAGGAGTTATGTGAGTTTCCACATACCACCATAAATGGAATGACATTTAATATCAATATAGAATAGTATTACATTTAAATATATCAAGAATCATACCATTATCCATCAAACAAACTTGGGTCCATTACCCAAACCTGGGTTCTCCAACTTCACATGGTCATAACTCTCTAACTGTGAGGAGTTATGTGACGTTCCACATACCACTGGAAATGGCATGAAAAGAACTATACATATAGGATAGTTTCCCTAACAAATTCAATACCCTTCCTCTCATTATTACACAATTAAGTTTGGGTTCTCTTACTCTGCAAAGCATCTTCCCACGAGGGATTTCACCATAAGGGGACCACTTTGGAGTTCATCCATATTTACTTCTTATCAACCATGACAAGACAATAATGAGTCATATTTACATCAAACAATCTTGGGTCCATTACCCAAACCTTTGTGCTATGGGGCTTTCTTCAAGGGTTGGCATCAATGACAACCAACCTTAATCAACACATATATCTAAGAGGATAACAACAACATATCATGTAATATTGTTTCTTGTTTTAGTTTTAAGTATAGATATAGATGATCTTCTACATGTCACATGTTTTTATATTTAAATATTTTCATATTTATTATAGATAGCATTTTAGTAGAAAATATAATTGTTCTAGTTTTTTCAATTAATGTTTATGATGCTTTGAAGTTGTTATAAATGTTTAAATGCTTGTGTTATAAATTTATTATTTCCAATTAATGTTTCTATAACTTATGAATTTTCATATTCATGAATTTTCAAAGGATAGATATTAAGGTGAGATGTCGAGACTGGAGTCTCCAAACATTCCTCGCAAACTCTCTAGGATATCCCATGAAGGAATAAGAGGAACCCCTTCTTCGACTGAGACTCCGAGTGACCAAAGACAATATAGTCAGAGAAGGATATTATCAAATGAGTTTGTGAATAGATCATATCGAGAATGTACTTAAAATAGTTCTATGGATGCAGCCTTCTTAGATAGGTTTCACATTAATACTCCAACACCGAAGAATGTAGGGAATACATCAAGAGAAGGAAATATGTTTGGTAATTTTCTTTGATTTTGTATTTTCGTGTAACTCTCTCTCTCTCTCTCTTTGTATATAT
>SNQJ01S0007445.1:20122-35796 GCA_010110895.2 Picea sitchensis | reverse complement strand
AGAGGGGGATGTGCTGACAAAGAGACCACGATGGCTGAAGGAAGGTGGTGGAAGGCACCTAGAATGGTGGCATTAACTTCCACCGAAAACCAATACTGTATTTGGTGTTCACTAGCCCGGAGAACCAAGAGCGGCTCGCTGGCCCTGAAATGAATTACTCGCCAAGATGGTAGGTGAAGAGGCTCTTCATGAGTTAATGAGGGATGGGGGTGAACCACCCATCTGTGGAGGGCTTAGACCTGACCACCGCGGGGGAATTCGTGCCACACACAACCTCACTGGAAAATAAAAGGCAGGTAAAAGGCATGGAAGAAGAGGGAACACGAGGGAGATCGCAGAGGAAGAGATTGGAAGAACTCTGGAACAAAATATAGAGTGACTGATAACAGAGAGGAAGGAGAGTAACCTTCATTCCTGATTGTTGAAGAACCGAGACAGAGAGTCTCAAGAATCATGGTATAGCTCGGGGGTGGCTAGTGGTAAATCCATTCGGACTCATTGAGCCTACGGTTGGGTGGAAACGAGCACCCCTCTCAGCAATTGCATCACACCTGGTGTTTTTCTAATAAGTGTTTTATGTCTTGTATCTTGAAATTTATATGCTGACATGTATGCTCATACTCTGTGAAATTATAAATGGTTTCAGTATAAGATTGTCTGCATGGTGTTTTGATCAGAAAGGATGGCTACATGATTCATGATTTTACTGGAAAGACCACGTATGGCTTATGTTTATATATATATAAAACTAATACAGATTTTTCAAGTCTTCTCTCGGGAGATTTGTTCCCGTGTTTGTCTTACCTAATGCCTTGGATAGATTTCCCCACGAAGGCACCCTTTCGAGACCACTCCTTTACCTTCTTGGAGACCTTCTAGTCTGGTCTTCCAAACCTGGTGTAAATTGCATGAGGACCCAAAGGAGGATGTTATAGTTTAAATCTTGAAATCTTGCACGAGGGAGAATGGTCCTCGTAGACTCCAACATTTCGACATTTCGATACCCGGGATACCCAAGGGCGAGTTCCCTTTCACTCGCAAGTCTCGAAATCCCGACTTGCAAAATCCCGAAATGAAAGCGTGTGGATGAGTTGGGACCTTTCAGTGGTTAGGTACCCAGGATACCCTCCCTCTTGCTAAATGCACGAATGAGATCCTGTCAGAGGATCTGAGGTCAGTTTCAACCATAAAAATTGAATGAAGGAACGCAGGCGATAATGCCTCGACCCCTTTTTAACCTTCGCAAGTAATGAAGAAATTGGGATCGTCGATGCCAAGACCCATGGGAGTGCATGGACCATCTAGATATAGAGTACACATGACGGCCGGTAAGCGTTTCAGCGTTTCGGCACCCAGGGAAATAGAGAATAAGAACCCTTGTCCTCACGACTCACGAAATCTCGACATACGAAACCCTGAAATGACGAGGCATGGACAAGTTAAGATGATTCAGTATTTCGACTCCCAGGATGTCTAGAGGCAAGTCCCTTGTACTCACATGTTCCGAAATCCCGATGTGTGAAATCCCAAAAGGTCAACACGTGGACATGTTACGATATTTTGCCATTTCAGAAATCGGAATACTCAAGGGTGTATTCCCTTGTACTTGCAAGTCCTGAAATCCCGATGGGTGAAATCCTAAAAGGTCAACACGTGGACATGTAACGATATTTTGACATTTCAAAAATTGAAATACTCAAGGGTGTATTCCCTTGCACTCATAATTCACAAAATCTCGATGGGTGAAATCCCGAAAGGTCAACACGTGGACATGTTATGATATTTCGGCATTTTGCAAATCAGAATACTCAAGGGTGTATTCCCTTTCACTCGCAATTCCGAAAATCCCGATGGGTGAAATCCCAAAAGGTCAACACACGGACATGTTACGATATTTCAGCATTTCGGAAATCAGAATACTCAAGGGTGTACTCCCTTGTACTCGCAAGTCTCAAAATCCCGATGGGTGAAATCCCGAAAGGAGAAACCCTGAAATTAGCTTAGAAATGAATATCGGTTTCAGAGTTTCGGCTCCCAGGAAACTTAAGTGTGAGACCTCCTGTCTGTGCATACCCCAAAATCCCAGCATACGAAACCCCAAAATAATAATAGCATGGATGAGGTAGGGTGCCTCGATATTTCGGCACCCGGGATACCTAACGGTAAGTTTTCTTGTGATTTCCAGTCCCGAAAACCCAGTTTGTGAATTCCCAAAATGGGCTGAGTGACATATATATATATATATATATATATATATATATATATATATATATGTAGGATTTGAAGTTTCGGTGACAAATCTAGCCGAGACTGTGAGGAGCCTCATGGTCGAATTACAAAACTGCAAGGCTGACAATGAGAGGATTATGAAAGAACAAGAGAAGCAAACAAAAATTAACGCGGTTTTACTACAGAGATTATTTGACCTACAAAGACAAATGCAGCATGAACCTGAGGTACAGAAACATGGTCATATCAATGGCCACAACTGAGAGGAGCACCTCAAAAAATTTCCATCCAAGAGGTAAAGGAGAAGCGGCGGACGATTCCTCTAGGAAGGAAGTTGGCGGTTCAGAGGGCTCTTCTAGCAGCAGAACTAGTTCTTATTCCCGAAGAAGACAGAAGAAGTGAAATCTTTCCAAGGGTCATAAACTCGAAGAATTTAGGAAGACCAAACCACCCTCCTTCGACTGTGAAATAAAGAAGGGAGAGGAAGCAGAAGCATGGTTGCTTGGACTAAAGAAGTATTTCAAAGTCCATGACTTCTTAGAAAATTTGAAGGCCCGAGTGGCCATCTTCAACTTGAACGGAAAGGCTTCCATTTGGTGGGAAGACCTTAAGAATGTAAAAGGGGTTCGTGAAGAGGACCTGTCTTGGGAGCAATTTGAGAAATACTTCTGGAAGAAGTATTTGTCGGAAAAATATTTCGAGGAGAAGACTAAAGAGTTTTACGAACTCAAACTGGGGCAACTCACTGTAGAAGAATATGTCAACAAATTCCTCGATTTGTTGAGGTATGTACCTTATATAAAAGAATAAAAGGCAAAGGTGCAACACTTCATGAGTGGACTACCTAAGGACTATCGGAACATAATTGAATTTGATGAGCGAAAGACCCTAGAAGGCACTATCCGAAAGGAAACCTATTGTCATGAACAGTTTGTACATCGAATAGAACCTCACGAAGGATAGAAACAAAAGAATATTTTGAGATTTCAGAGAAAGGGGATTAAATCCCCAAGATTTAATAACTATAAGAAGAACTCGAGGATGATTTTCCCAGCCCAGAGTGTACACCAGCAGAACTTTCTCTCCTTGAGTGGAAATAAAACTTCTGGATCTGTACCAATGAAGGCTGATAACCCAAAGAAAGAACCTTTGAAATGTTGGGGTTGCGGAGAAGAACAACTACTGAGAGACTGTCCACACCGACAACAGAATAGTCGGAGAATTTATAACATCCAGGAAGCTACCATTGTCAATGATGTGGCCAGGAGTGTGCCACAAATTTATGCAACCTTGGATAATAACCAAGTTAACCACCAAGCTTCAGTGGTGGAAATAGAAGGTATGATTTCCAATCATCTAGTGTCTATTTTGATTGAACCTAGTTCAAATTTGAGTTATATAGCCCCTAAGGCTGTTGATAAGTGTAAACTACAGCCACAAAAACTTACCAATCCATGGTTGGTAAAGTTAGCCACTAGCACCAAAAGAAGGGTAGCAGAGGTCATACCAACCTACCAATTAATGTTGGGTGAATTCCTCACCCAATAAACCCTTAACATATTACCCATGGGATCGTATGATCTGTTGATTGGTATGGACTGGCTAGCCACCCATAAAGCCAGATTGGACTGTTACCATAAAACCTTAGAATTTGTAAGTAAAGAAGGGAAAAGGATAACCCTTCAAGGGATCCAAAAACTTGTCTCGGTGAGACAAATATCAACTCTGCAAATGAGAAAGTATTGTCGAAAAGTATGTCCCCTGTATGCAATACAGATGTTAAAAACTATTGAAGATGAGAAACCAAGCCTCGAAGACCACCCTACCCTGAGAGAATACAAAGATGTGTTTTCGGAAGAGGTATTGGGTCTACCTCTGAGAAGAGACATAGACTTCTCGATAGAACTTGCACCGGGAGCGGTACTGGTGTCTAGGACACCCTACCGGATGAGCACACCCGAGTTCGTTGAACTCAAATTGAAATTAAGAGAAATGATGGATAAGGGCTATATACGGCCCAACGTGTCTCCATGGGGAGCACTAGTCCTATTTGTGAAAAAGAAGGACGGTACCCTTAGACTGTGTATCGATTATAGACAACTCAATAAGGTAACCATAAATAACAAGTACCCCTTGCCCAGGATCGATGACCTATTCGATCAATTGGGGGGTGCGTCTATTTTCTTAAAGATTTACTTGAGGTCGGGATACCATCAAGTCTGAATCAAGGGTGAAGACATCCATACAATTTCCTTTCGAATGAGGTCTGGTCACTATGAGTTTGTGGTAGTTCCATTTGGGTTAACCAATGCCCCTGCCACTTTCATGTGCTCTATGAACAATGTACTTAGCAACTTCCTAGACAAATTTGTGCTAGTTTTTATTGACGATATATTAATTTACTCCATAAATAGAGAAGATAATTTTAGGCTTGTGCTGCAAGAGCTAAGAGAACATCAACTCTATGCCAAATTCAACAAATGTGAATTCTTCCAGAAGCAGATACATTACTTAGGCCATGTTCTATCAGAAGGAGGAATAGTGGTAGACCCTGACAAAATTAGGTCTATCATGGAATGGCCTACCCCAAAGGATGTTTCGGATATCAGATCCTTTATGGGATTAGCATGATACTATAGGATATTTATAAAAGGATTCTCCAAGATTGGTTGTCCAATCACTACCCTCTAGAAGAAGGGGACAAAATTCATGTGGACATAGAAATGTGAAGAAAGATTTCAGACTCTGAAACATCTACTGACCCATGCACCTGTGTTGAATATCGCCAATCCCGAAGATGACTTCCTCGTGTGCACAGATTCCTATAAGGAAGGGCTTGGAGGAGTCCTTATGCAAGGAGGGAGTGTGGTCTTCTATGAGTCCCGAAAATTGAATGAGCACGAAGTCAACTATGTGACCCATGATCTAGAGCTAGTTGCCATAGTGCACACCTTGAAAATGTGGAGGAATTACCTTCTGGGAAGAAAATTTGTACTTATGACAGACCACTGTGGATTTCGATATCTGTTTGACCAACCAAAGCTCAATTATAGACAAGCTAGGTGGATGGCCCTCCTTAGTGAGTTTGATTTTGAAATCAAACATATTAAAGGAAAAGAAAATAGGGTGGCCGATGACCTTAGCTGAAGTATGAAAACAATTCACCTAGCAATGGTGAGCACCTGTAAGACGGATGTCAAAGAAAGAGTCAGAAATGCACAAGGAATAGATCCTTTCATCCAGACCGTGACGTTGTACCTATATCAGGAACCCACAAGGATAAAGTATGAAGGTTACCAGATGATGGAAGGAGGTCTGCTCACTTATCGAAGCAGATTGTATATTCCAGATTGTGACCACTTGAAGAGGTTCATACTGTATGAACTACATAAAAGACCCTATATTGGTCATCCAGGATACCAGAAAATGATCTCGAACACTAGGAAATAATTCTACTGGCCTGGGTTGAAGAAAGACATAGCCAACTACCTAGCCAAATGCATAGAATGCCAACAGGTAAAAGCAAAACACCGACACCTAGCAATATTATTACAACCTCTACCAATCCCGGAATGGAAATGGGAAACCATCTCCATGGATTTCATCACAGGATTACCAACCTCGACCAAACAAAATGATTCCATCATGGTAGTGGTGGATAAATTGAACAAGTCTGCTCACTTTATCCCCATCAAGTCAACTTGTAAGGTAATAGACATCGCTCAGGTATTCATGAAGGAGATATTTAAACTGCATGGTATGCCGAAAGAGATCGTGTCTGACAGATACACAAAATTTACTTCCAACTTTTGGAAGTCACTAATGGATGGTTTAGAGACAAAGTTGTTGTTTAGAACCACCTATCACCCTCAAACCAACGGGCAGACAAAAATAATGAACCAAATACTAGAATACATGTTAAGAATGCATGTAATGCATCAACACAAGAAGTGGGAAGACTACCTGCCACTGGTGGAATTCGCTTACAACAACGGCTACCAAGAATCCTTAAGGTCACTTACAACAATGACTACCAAGAATCCTTAAGGTCACTTACAACAACGGATACCAAGAATCCTTAAGGATGAGTCTGTTTGAAGTCCTCTATGGTAGACCGTGAAACACTCCTATTAGTTGGAGTAATCCCATAAACAAAATTTCTTTTGGACCCGACATGCTGAAAGCAATGGAACAACAAGTGACTCAGATAAAACAAAACCTGAAGGTCGCTCAGAACCGATAGAAAAGTTACACCTACCAAAAGAGAACTCCAAGAGAGTTCAAGACGGGAGACCATGTATATCTTAGAGTTAGGCCCAGGAAGAGTTCTCTTAAAATGGGAGCTTGTGCCAAGTTGGCACCTCGGTATTGTGGACCCTTTCAGGTCCTTGATCGAGTGGGAAGTGTAGCCTATAGGCTAGCACTTCCTGCCACCGTAAAAGAACATAATTGTTATAGGAAAATATCCCTGTAGACAGGTAGATCTCCTTAAAGAGCTAGACCCTAACTCTAAGACAGAAAGTGCTTAGCGTGGACACTGAATTCCTTTCAAATCTATACAAACTAATACATGAGAAGGAAGGAGAATAGCAGTACCTCTTTATCGAAGTTTGTCCCTGCATGCTCCAAATCGAGCTCCAAACTCCCACTCCTCGCTGAGTCCTATAGAAAAACAAAGTACGACCACTTCCTACTCTATTAATATTATCTTGAAAACAGATTTATCTATCAATGATAAGTTCATGTAAGATTAGACATAAACTAGAAAGAAACAGGCCAAGCGTGTCATATTAATGAGAATAACGACATCAATACTTACAATCGTAGATGTGAATGCGACAGCTTCGTCAAGTCCCCTTTTTTTAACCCCTGCTCGAAAGATCCACAACCTGGATGATAGCATCTTCATTGATCACTCTCCTTTGACTGACCGTGTGTTTCCTATGAGATCATAGGTTTCATGCTAGAAATTCTTCCCCCTTTTCACCATCATAGAGCCTTCTTATATAGGTTAAGAGAAGCTTAACCTCTTGAGTTATCTTTAGAACAAGTTGAGGAATTCCCTCCTTGGATCAGGGATATCCTGATGGAACCAAGAATTCGAATGCAACTACCTACTAAACTTGAGAGATCCTCCCCTTATTCTCCTCAACAGGCCAACTACTGCCTCAAATTAGACATCGCTCCCTCAAAAGGGGCATCAGGGTGCTATAACGCTCCCTAGGAAGCTTGAGGGGGGCACCAACGCTCCAAGGATGGATAACGCTCCTTTAGAGGGGTAGTGGTGCGTTATAATGCTCCCTAAGACCTTATAGGGGAGTGCCAGCGCTCCTAAGGCTAATGTAGGGGAGCGCTCACCTTCAAAACCTTTGTTTAAGAGCTCCTCTCAGGCGATAAGAGTTCCTTGAATTCAGTTAATCATTTTCCCTCCTCCAAATCAAGTGTATGAGATGTCTTAAGTGCCTCCTTAGTGTCTTCATTATGGAAGTATGCTTGAACAACATTTGCAACACTTGTGAACAACTTGAGACACTTGCGAAAGTTGTAAGGAACATGTGACACTTACGACACTTATCGAAGTGAGCAATATTGAGGTGTAACAGATTGCCCCCCAAAGTATGAAGTTAGAAGATGTGAACTGATAACTGAAATGCTTTGTAGACGTTCAAGCAAGGGTATATACTCGGAGAACCTGACGGAAGCTGCACACAAACGTCCAACAAATATCATGACATATTTCAAAACCCAAGACAGGAATACCTATGCTTGGGTGATCAAGACTTGCAAGATATGTCTGCCATAAAATACACTATGGATCCATAATTGTATTGATAAGAAGGTATAGCCACCGAATATACAATGTGGATCTATACTCTGATGACTCGGACTGATCATAGCCACGAAGAATACACAGTGGATCTACGAGATGACAAGACATAGCCACGACCAATACAAAGTGGATCTATGTAACAGTGTATGTGTTATTTGTCCAATAGAAACTCCTTCGCAACTTGGGCAAAGCATATATCAAAGTGATCACTCAACCCAGGGTCTTCTTACCAATCCCAATATGGTACGACTCTAACCATGTGAATAGATGTCCTGATGTCGAACATGGAAAAAACCACTTGATTACCGGTCAATGGTGTGAACCGTTAACAAATGCGAAGGAGATCACCATTAATGTCAATGATTCCCAAGGTACCCTAGTACATTCCAGGGAATATGAATAGATGAGCTGAGGTCAAACATCCGTGGAATCATCCGATCATAGGTCAATGATGTAAACCTACTGTCGAATGTGAGGAGGCCTGCCATTGAGGCATGCAGGTCCCAAAGTACTAACTGGTTTCTAAGCCTGATTCTCGGATAATGTGTTGAAGTCGATAGGAATAGACTCGTCGAGGGAGGGCCTTGATGTATCCCCCATCAATGACACAAAACGAACATAGAGATGTAATTGGTAGATCAAATGGGCATGGACTGACACAGGTTTTGAGGCAAGATATTTGGGATGGCTGACTCTAGAGGTGGATACTTCCCTTGAACATTGAGGCACAACAACAAAACATGACATGGACCAAAACTATGCAGTGGATACTGTGACTTGCGTCGGGTGACCCAAAGGATTGAAAGGAACTCAAAGGATTGGCTCAGTGCAGAGTTTTAGCAGATTATGACGCGTACAAATGACAAAGTGTCGTGTTCAAGGGCGACTCTAATAATTGTTGGATAATGTTCTCAAGAGATTTCTTGGCTTGATCCTTTCAATTTCCCCCCCATCCACATAGACGAGTACCTCTTTTTGATTGAATGAGCTCAAGGAGGATAACACATGCTTGATATAACTCACCTTCGGTAAGTCCCTATTCCTTTGTTTAACGAACCGGAAGAAGTAAGGGATCGGTCCCATATGGGCCTATCGATGTGTGTTTTAACGAGTCCAAAGACAGAAAACTCAAAGGTTTTTCAAGATTATAGAGTTTGGAAAAATACTTAAAAGAGAACTCTCTCAGTTCCTTTTTCATACAGTATTCTAACGAGACCGAAAAAGAGATAAACTATCGCTCGAAAGACTCCCTTTCCAACCTTTTAACGAGTGTGAAAGGAAGGAAGATCACTCGACAATCTTTTCATATTTAGAGAGTCTGAAAAGAGTTTAAAGATGACCCCAAGGGGGTTCCTTTTTTGTGTGTTCGTGTATCCGTACGGGTCCGAAAAATAGATAAAATTTTACCCGGTTGCGTTCTCATATTTTTGAGCTCGAGAACGAACTAAGACTATGCTCATAAGCGCGACAAGGTAAATAATCCATCAGAACTTCTAGGAAACCTGCAATGCCAAAACTACAAACCAGGGGTTTAGTGAAGCCATTATATCGTTAAAGAAACCCATAAATGACAATACCTTATAAAAAATGGAAACTTATTGTTATAACCCTAAATTGCACCATACATGTTTACCTGTCATCAGGCCAACTCATTGTCCTTCATTGCCAAAACATCTGCTGAGAAACCTCTTCAAAAATCCTCTTGGGAAAGTGACACGCGCCCTAACCCACTACTGCACGCGTTGGAACGCTGGCAGGCCTACTACTGCACGCATTGGAACGCTGGCAGGCCTACTACTACATGCGTTGGAATGTTGGCTGGCCTACTACAGCCTGCGTTTACCTAACAAAGCACAAAAACAGGAAAGTTTCCGACGGGACGAAAAGATTTGGGTCAGTTAACTGGAACTCCCAGCCATGCATGGCCGAGAGTTCGTCCAAAACCCTAGCTCCTTTTATCTTATAAAAGGAGGCGTAGGGGTACTATTTGAAAGGAGGAAAAATATAGCAAAGAAACTCTGCCCAATTGCCAAATCCATTTGTCCCAAACCTTTAGCCTTTCCTCAAGCTTAAGGAGAATTAAAGAAAGCAGTTGGAGGACAAAGAAGAGGAGGAGCCCTGGATCAGGATCAAGGAACAGTGGTCGGTCTCTATCATTATTGTAAGTTGATTCATCTTGAGATTAATAAAAGAATACTTTTCCCGTCCCAATGCACGAGTGATATATATTTTATTTGATTTATGCTTAATCTCTAACCCTTAGGTAGAAAAATAGCATGCATGCGTAGCGTTTTGTCTTGATTGCAGGATTGTCTTTGGAAGGAGCAGTGAAAGCAAGCGGATAAAGAGCAACGGAGGACCTACATCAAACGTCGATAGAAAAAGGTTAGTAGGTATTTCCCATGCTTGTGTGTGAAAAAGGGGTTTGAGTATTGGGGTGATAGGTTGAAAGTGATTTCTTTAAGGTCATGATCTGCGTACAAGTTCAGCCCTAGCTTGTTAGTCCGTAGGGTATTATTTCCCAACAACAGAATTGGCGACTCGACTGGGGATATTACTCTTAGGGTTTCCAGATTTAATTAAGGTTTTTGGGTAGTTCAAAGAATTATATTTTCTGCTTCTTTGTTTGTCTATTTTCTGTTAGGTCAGAGCTAGTAGGGAACCTGGTTCTTAATACCAGTTGTGCTTGACATTTATTATCGGGACACACAGAGGTACACGCGGCCTGCAGAAGGCCTGCACGCGTGTAACCCGTGCCCTAACCTTCTACAGCCCGCGTTTGAACGCTTTTTGTAGAGGTTTCAGTAGCATGTAGGACTCAGAGAGATTAAGAGGTAGTCTCCTCTTCCCTGTTATAATTTTACATTCTCAGGGGGCTTTCTGGATCCTGTCTAGGTCTTTCTACTTTACTGTCTTGTCTCAGTTTGCTTTATTGCGTTTGTTTTCTTTTTGCAATTATTTTTTCTTTTATGTTGAAGAAGAAGCATCCAAGCCTTTAAGGGACCCTGGTTGTCAATACCAGAGGCCTTTTTCAGGTCTGGGCTGCCTGTGTTTTGTTTTGTCTTAGCTTTTATACAGACCCGCGACCTATTCAAGTTTAGCCCGCGGGTACCCGTGCGCTGTTATAGCTCAGCACGCGTTTGCATGCGTGTTGTTTCAGTGACAGTCATGGGCTTGATTGGCTGCTTTTCAGCTTGGGTGGGGCAGTCATCCCCTCCTGTGGTGAGAAGTGTTCCTCTCATGGGTTTGAGTCTGGGGCTACATAGTCAGCAGGTTAGGACCTCTTATCCTTAGCTTGTGTTTTTCTTAGTTGATGTTTTGATAGAAAAGACAAAAGAAAAAATTTGTTTTATGGTTTTTAGACAAGTGTTAGAATCGATGCTTTCTTGATTGCCTTTGAGCGTCTTTGCTCTGGTTCTTCGCGATCTGCGCTTTAAGCCAACATTTTATTTTGTTTTCTTGGTTTTGTGCTTGTCGACATTTTCCCTTTTTTGCTTCATTTTGCAATTAAATAAAAAAAAAAAAAATCTCTTTTTCATTTTCTTCTTGGTTTGAAGATTGTGTCGTTGCATCAGTAGCTAGGAAGAAGTCTTTTTCATAAGTTTTGCAGTGCATTTAGCGCATAAGTAGCTCGCAGATTGAGCGAAATTCCTTGATGTTTTTCTGCATGAAATCTTAGAAAAGTTGAAAAGAAAAAGAAGTCTTTCTTGTTGAAAAGTTGTTGGTTTTTGCATTTTTTGTAAAAGTTTTTGTTTCCAATCATTTCTTGTTCATTTTTCTTTGAGTCTTTACACACCATCAGTTTCACCTTCATACCTTGTGATGTAAAAAATCCCATTAAAAGCAACGCTAATTAAAAACTATTAGACTTTCTGTTTGTAGGGTTCATACACTAGCTCAGGACCAGGGCCTTGGAATAGGTTGGAGAGTAAATTCTCCAAGGCCACTCAAACCAAACATTGGAGTCTGTCATAGGGAGTGTAGAATTCCAGTTACGGAAAGTTATCCGGGACCCCCCTCTAACACAGGGGCTAAACACGAGGTCGCGTAAGGAAAGGTAGCGGAGATAACCCCTCCAAAGCTAGACCAAGCGTAGTGGAGAGCACATATCGAGGATTTGTTGAGGGATTCCGTAGTTTGCATTTTCCATGGAGCTTCGTGGGTCTTGAATCCGTTCGAGGTCCTCAGTTGTCTTCTAGACCATTTTCTCTTGATACCCTTGACAGGTTCCGGGCTTGATACCCTTCTCATTGTGGTCTACCCGACTATCGACTGTACCTGCCCGGTGACTGTTCACGTGCTGGAAAACTAGTTGCCAATATTTTCTAGGGACATACACAGGTGACTGTGGGGGTATACCATGGTACCTAGGACAGACATCGGGCCACACTTTGCAGAGTATACCCGGAGGGTGCTTCCGTATTCGAGTTGCACTTGCACCGGTAAGTTTCTCTAGTGTTGGTTGTTGTAACTGTTCTTCAAAATAGTTAGTGTTTGCTAGTCTTATCTCATAGGGGCTTATTTTAGTGTGTGTTACTGTTTGTTCGTGTAGAATACCTTAGCGTGTCGTGAATCTTCTCACACAGTGGAGGATTCAGAGCTCCATCGGTCACGAAGGCTTCTGGGCCTGCCGCTGGTTATATTGGAGCCACCCCCGCCACCATTGAGGTGGAATCTAGACCAACAAGGGTCTTTCGAATCAACCGGGTTACAAACCATTGTGCCCGAACAACCCCCCAAGGAATCAACCGCCAATCTTGGATTGGTTGCAACCTCAACCACTGATACTTGGCCGCAAGTTATTGTGCCAATTCAATTTTACGAACGCCTGGCAGTGCCTCACACAGCTATGGAAACAAACGTTGTTACTTCCTCTGGGAATTCTTTCATTCCCATCAGGAGAAGATTCTCCTAAATTTCCTTTGTCGGTGGTCCGGGCCACCATGGTCTCGGCCGCAACTACGTCGCACAGTGGACCGACCCCATCTATCGTGGCAGCCACACCTCCCTTCACACCTAGTGCGATAGGCCCTTCGTTTTCATATGGTATGCCTAGTTCAGGTACAAGTCTTGTACTCAATTACTCCACTTTACAGACTTTAGGTCTGGGGGAAAGGAGCTCTAACGCTCCTTTGTAATGTCAACTTGGGGGAATTCCTGTCCCTTTCACTGCTTTTCCTTACACTGGAGGTCATATCTCTCCTTCATCCCCTTCGCTTGGTGGGCTGCATCAGCAGTCCGCCGGGCAGCCTGCACACACGAGTTCATTTGGAGCCGAGAGTCAAGGAACACCTACGCAAAATCAGCCGGTAGGTTCATCACCATTTGTTTGGAACATGACATCTAGTAATAACACTTTCGCATCTACTACTTTCCCATCAGGGGGCACACCCATTTTTGGACAGTCTACTCCGACACATGGTACTATTCCTGCGCCGGGGGCACGTATACCAGGACCGTGGAACTCAGGACAAGGATCTGTTCCGTCCTCTGGAATGTCGTTCTGGGGTAATTCTTTCCACAGTCAATGGAACCCTGGACATAATTCTATGCCTCTCCCATCAGGACCGGCATGGAGTAATCCTTCCCAAAGTCCGTCAAGCATGATGAATGCCCAACATCCTATGTCCTTTATTGGGAATCATCCAACGATGTCTCCACAGATGCAAAATCCATATGTTCTTCAGGGCCATGGTTTTTACCAGAATCCGGGCCAGCAACCAAACTTTTCTTGGCAACCTGGTGCCAGTCAAACCCCAGGACCCCTTTTCCCAGGCTATCAGCAGCAACCTAAACTACCATTCTTGGAAACGTTACACTTGCCAGATTTGGCACAGTTGTTAGATGATACTATCTGTCACGATCCACGTTGGCCTCCTATGCCAACGAAGTTTCCTTCAAACATTCTCAAGTTCGAGGCCAAGCCTAACGAAGATCCAGGTGATCACGTGACTACTTTCCACCTTTGGTGTTCATCTAACTCACTGAAAGATGAATCCGTCCAGTTGCAATTGTTTCAATGCACTCTCATCGGGAGTGTCGCGAAATGGTACATAGAGCTTGATCATTCACGATATTCTTCTTTTGGCGAGTTGGAGATGGCCTTTCTTAACCATTTCCAATTACCTGTGAGATACGACGCCGCCACAGAGTTGCTAGCCAATTTCGAACAGACGACAATGGACCATATCTTTGATCATATCCGAGAGTGGCGACGCCGAAAGAGTTTAATCAAAGTACCAGTTCCACCAACATTCCTTCTCGAGTGGTTCCTTAAGTCTTTAGTACCGCAATTGTCCAAAGACGTCGCAACTTCTGGGGTTTTCTCTGAAGAAGATGCCATCATGAGGGATTAACAGTTTGAGCTTATCTATTCTCAATCTGGTCTATTGTACAACATCCTTCCGGATGCACCACGATAGATACTGGATAAAACCAGACAGAGAGCTGGACCACATGCCGATGGTATCGTTGGTTCGGCACAAACTAAGCCCGCTGAGCAATTGACAAAACAATTACAGCAGTTATCTATACAACACTCAGCGGCCAGTCAGACTACTGCTTTGGCTACTCCTCCTACCCAAACGTCGGAAGTACACTCTGTATAGATGACTAACCCAAAGGCCACCCAGCATCCTGAAGGGAAGAAAAAACAACGCAAGAAGGGTAAGGGGGATAAGAAACCCACTGATAATGTTGGCGAGGGCACCACGGAAAAAAGGAAGGCGAGGTATCTGTGCAACTTATGTGCAGAAGACCACCCGACCCATCTATGTCCTCGACTTGCAGAGGCCCAGAATTTTTTCACACAGCAACAACAAGCCGTGTTGACTAATCCCTTTCAGCATGGGAAAAATTTAACTCAAGCCTCTACAAGTGCCGAAGGGGGCAGCCAAGAAACCTTCCCTCCCCCAAATAATTCGTCTTCTGCGAACGTATATATGGTTAGGGGTGATTCTTTAATAACAACTAGAGCGCACAACTATAGTAAACCAAGTGCCTCTGAGAATGGCAAAGAAGCCGAGATCCCATCTCTTCCTCTATAGATTGAGAAGACATTGGGAGAAAAAATGACACGCATTCCAAAAGGTGCGTTTAAGAGAGCTTCTCACAATCCAAACGCAAGGGCCGCCCATAACTACTTTGTGGTGGAAGATTTATCCCAAACCGCTTGTGCTATGTCCGCTTTGGAGGTCCTCCAAAGTTGCGTTGCTCAGTGAAAAGCCTTGTTGACTGCTTTAGGCTCTACTGAGACTTGTAACCCGGGTACCATCATGTTAGATATGACTGACTTGAAACCTCATCTTCCTTACCACGTCGCATTTCAGATAGTAGTGGCTCATCCGACGAAAACTTTTACACAGAATATCTTCCGCACAGTGGTCGACGAGGGCGCTTCGAATTGCATTATGTCGTTAGCATGATGGAAAGCCATTGGTCAGCCCGAGTTGTCTCCATCACCTACTCTCCTCACTGCGTTCGACGGTCATTCCTTCCGACCACATGGAATCATTCCTTCTTTCCCTGTGCAGTTAGGAGGAAAGACCGTGTGCGTCGAAGTAGAGGTAGTCGATGCCCCCCTCGACTACAATCTCTTGTTAGGTCGTAGTCGGAC
>SNQJ01S0007444.1:99235-112332 GCA_010110895.2 Picea sitchensis | reverse complement strand
TCGTCCTCTCTAATCAATGGATGAGATTTTAATAAATTAACTTCCGCTCATTTATAAAGACGTCCGTTTATGTGATTACCTTTTTACATTTACTAAATCAGATTAAAAAATTACTTGCAGACCACTAGATTGCCACGTTCAGTGATTAAGAGATAATCTATTAAGCTGGCGAATACGTATGGCCGCGTGAAAACGATTCGGTTCATAATTCGGTTCGGAGAAATGATTCAGACAAAGGAAGGAAAACGAGTTCCTGCCCGTTTATTTTCCTGCGCGTTTATTTTGTAAATTAAAACGTTTATTTTATTTTGTAAATTAAAACGTTTATTTTCTAAATTAGGTTTTGTTTTGTGAATGAAATAGAATAAAAAGAATTAGGGTTTGTTTTGTAAATTAAAAAAAAAAAAAACAATTAAATTTGTTTTGTAAATAAAATAAGCAATAAAAAAATAAGTTAGGATTTGTTTACAAATAAAATATGCCTTTCGGCCTTGATCAGCCACAATTATGTGGCTGTGCTAGTATATATATATATTGAGTTTTTGGGCCGGAATAGACTATGTATATCTAGACAAAACTGTTGTTTTTTGTTATTTAAATTGCATTTCTGAATGTATAAATGGATTTAAACATGCTTAAAAACCCTTAGGGCACTCAGATTATACAAATTTAGTCGCTCAAATCTGCAGATTCAATCGGAAAAATCAAACGAAAAAAATCACCAGAAAAGAGCCAAATGGTAGAACGCTTAGACTAAGCTCTTTTCTGTTAACAAAAACCAAAAATAATGTCATGGGCAGCTGCGCAGGTTTCTGATTTTGTTGGTTTCAGTTGGTCCGTGATTTATTATTAAAGTTTACCCCAACTAATCTAGACTCCATTTTCAACACATCCATGTCTAACTTTCCGCCAATTTCGATGCAGGTCGCACCAGCAATTAGGTGGTTTACTAAATACCAAACAAACCGGAAAAATTAAAAGCATGCACAAATAAAATTGAGTAGGGAGAAAACGAGTGGTACTTACACCTCAACTGAAATCGTGCTAGACTTCGGAAATGAAGATTTCCATCAGAATTCTTCGATCGGACGCCGACAAAAGGATTGAAATTTGTCCAATTTCCAACTGCACTTGCGTTTCATTTTGCTATTCGAAGAAAGGTCAAATTGGACCGAGTAATTTGGAACTTTCGTATCCAACTTCATATTTTTCCTGTTATTTCAAATCAGGTTCGTAATTATTGAGCTTAAAATTTCTTATTTAAACGCGACTATGTAAAACCATAACAACTCTGATCTCAATTCTCGAAGACTTGAAAAAGCTAGACAATTTCAATTCTATAACCTCCACGCTAATGCCCGACGTGACGAACAACTTATCTGACCGTTTACAATAAACCTTTTAGACCTAAACAGGACCAACGACTTTGACAAAACACATAAACTCAGAAGTCAAAATCTGGCAATCAAACATTTAAGATTTATATTTAAATAAACTCTAAATACAAATTCATCACTCTCCTCTACCAGAAATCTCTATACGATAAAACCAGGATCTAAATCCGAATTCCTCACTCCCAAAACAAGAATTGGTCTTTGTCATATATATATGAACCATAATCGGTCTTTGGTCTTTGTTATATATACGTATATGAAAGCCTGCTTTCATACTGAATATCCAAATTTGAAATTCTTCTTCTCTCCCAAAAGAAGTCGTTCTGATAAAACACTTGAATTGGTCTCTTCTATATATATGGAAGCTTAATATCCAAGTTCAGACTATGAAATGTTTGACATGTCGGGCTTTACTGAACCTGAAATGCTTTTATTCACAAACTCAAGATTTTTTCTTTTGTAATTTGTTACAGATTTTAGTATGGAATCCTTGGATTTCTGAGAGCATAAATAGATTCATCATAAAAAAAACCTTGGAGTATTAGGAGTATACAGACTTAACTATTCAAATATGCAGATCCAATAATGTCTCACCAATTTAGGGAAAAATTAAATGGATAATATCCATAATGGAAAATGTTTCATAAAAACTTAGAACTTTTAAACTATGGCTAATGTAATAGAAAATGTTTCATAAAGAATTATGATATAATAATGGAAGTTTCCATGGAACTTATTAGTCCCCCGTAGGCAGAGAAGGACTATAGCGATCCATAAATCGTTGACCTGGTATTAAATTGTGCATTGACCACAAATATTTGCATATTATCTATTGTTGGAACAATGGAAGTGAAAACATCGATTTTATATAATAGAAAGTACCATGTTTGTCAAGATCTAATTGGACAACGGATTGGAGGTCTTATTGCCATATCCAAAGTATTTGAATCGTGTGTGGTATTTTCGAATGATATATTTTCTTATGCATTGGTCGAAGGTGGATTAATGCTAGCATTAGTTCGAATGTTTCCTTAAGTATTTTCTGCTAGCTTGAATACATTGTCTACCATATTAGTATGTCTGATTTTTTCTTTATTGTTGCGTGCTTTGAGAGAAGAGGCTTTCCACGCTACATTTTTTCTTAAATGTTTGTACAGGGCTAGGCCCTTAGACGGTGGTCCTAACAGTCTTAAGTGTTTACCTAACAAGTATGGCAGTCTTCAATGTTTATTGTACAAGTGAATTGGAATACAATTTCGTTCCATTTTTTTATGGTAGTCGGACATCTTTCGTCGTTTTTTATATAATAAAAAGTACCATGTTTGTCAAGATGTGATTGGACAATGGATTGGAGGTCTTTTTTCCGGCTTTGTTATTCCCAATGTTATATATGTTGGCATATCCAAAGTATTTCATCGTATATGGTCTTTTAGAATCATATATTTTCTTATGCAATGGTCGAAGGTGGATTAATGCTAGCATTAGCTCGAATGTTTCCTTTAGCAATTTCTACTAGCTAAAATACATTGTCTACCATATTAGTAGGTGTGATTTTTGTTTTATTGTTGCATAGAACAAGCCTGCCACACTGCATTTTTTCTTAAATGTTTGTACAGGGATAGGCCCTTAGGCGGTCCTAACAGTCTGAAGTGTTTACTGTGCAAATGTTTATTGTGCAAATGCGTTGGGATATAGTTTCGTTTCATTTTTTTATGCTCGACATCGATGCTTCAATGGTCGATACTTGTTCGATGCTTGGTTCCATGATTGTTGTTAGTGTTTGATTCAACTTTGCAAAGTTGAGGTCCTGCAGTTGCAGTTGGACATCTTCCTGGTTGTTCATTGGTTTGTTGTTCTTCAACTTTGCAACTTGTTAGACCTATTATTGTGGTTTCCAGTTTTCGCGGCTGACCTCTTGTCATCCCTCATTGACGGGTAAGTTTCCCTGTTCCTATTTTTCAATGGTGGGGGTCCCTGCCTCCAAATTTTGTTGTAGACCATATTTGTCTATGCTCTTAATTTATGTTCCTGGAAACCATGCGTGTTCATATGTCGGTCGCGACATTCATAGCTATTTGGAAAATTGCAATGTGAAGCGATTCTCAAAAAATAGTTTGAAGCTATTAGAAGAGGGAACCATCGGTCGGGGTGTAGACGCGGGGAATGCTTTTATTCTGTGGGTATGAAAATTGCGCCCACCTATTGTCTTTATGTCGAGTAAATTTATGGTGTTATTTATTTGCATTGTTTCTTTTGTTTGGTACCCAGTTTCGGGCTTGTAGTTTTCCTATTCTGCTTTCCTTTTTTTCGGGGGTGCTATTATTTTTTTTCCCACTTTACTCTATTTTCAGACAAAGTGAAATTATCTAACAAACAACTTCAAAATCAGAATTGAAAAGATGGAATAAGTAATATATGTTGAGTCATATGAAATACATACACAGTCCATTATACATGGCAACATTGACGTGGTTTTTCATAGCAATGGCCTCTTTAGATTGGATACATTATTGTATACCACGGGGGATTTCCTTTTCGATACATTTTAGGTTCTGTTGCATTTCTGGTATTCATCGACAGAGTTGCGCAATGGATTGATAGATTATTTCTTGGCCTTTTTAAAAAATGGCGACGCGAAGGCATTGAACTCCTATGAATACGAACTGGAATCTGATTTTCTTCGGCAGTTGCACGGAATACATGATGTCGCTACGTATTTTTCAAAGATGTGATTGTCTGCATCTCCATCTTTTCCTACACATGAGAGGGGACTTTGGGGAGACACATTTTGTATATGGTGGCTGTCTAATTGGCTCAATATATCGGTTGGAATATGGTCATTGACAAGAAAAAGAAGATATCTACTATTCAACAAAGGTGCCTCTAACAATCCATATTGCATTTTGTTCCATGATGTCAATGCTGTCAGTGGTCATTATGAACCACTCATGTACAGAAAAATGTCCATATGCAATGTTGAAGTACCTCGTATTTACTTGTCCATCTTTTGCAAAGACCTTGAATCGCATTGGGAACGGATTATGCATCACATATATTGCCATGGTTTACAGCTGGCAACAAATGTTGTGTCTAACTGTGGAGATAATCTATTTAATGAAATTTGTTGTTTGGTAGCAGCGGAGTTTGATGTGCAGTCACTGTGGATTTACACTATGTAGTCCTTTTGCAATGCAATTGTAGGTGGCAGCCAACAGGCTTTTAGGTGCTTGCATCAACACCTTTCGCCATATCTCCTAGAAAATATGCCGACAATTGGAACCTGGAAGGAATACCTTGTAAACATGGTGCTTCCATATCATGAAAAAGGGAATGTGGAGGGTTGCATATTTTGTTTCCAATGGTTGTCTATGATATTCAGAGTAAATATCTAGGTCTGGTTGGCATTGCCAGATGGCACTATCCATTCTTGGTTTCCTGATTCAAATTACGATCGAACATTTGACATTCTCTCATTGAAAATAGATACAACACATATCCATTATGAACCTTTTCTTCGGCACATCGGTGGTTCAGGATTGGATGTCCATTCCACCTAAATGACATCGAATCTGCATACACGTGGCATGCTTTTTAGTGAGAATGAAACTCTTGTCAGGTGCGATATGGCCATAAAGGGCTTGAACAAAAAATCGATGCATGAAATTCATCATAGTTGTGATGAGCCCACACAGGGCTTAAACAAAAAACATAGAGTAAGTTATCACGACTTGAAAAAACTATGCGTCAAATTCGTCCTAGTTGTGATGAGCCCACATAGGCCTTGAACCAAAAACGTAGACTAGGTTATCAACACATGGATCCGAGTGAAATTCATCCCAATTTCCATCATCTCATCGTTCCCTTGGGCAAGAAACGTAGAATAAGTTACCACAACTTGAAAAAGGTCATGCGCGAGAGAAATAAATACATTTCCACGCTTCCTATTAGAGAGAAGGCCACATATGACCATTCTGGGATATGCGACCACATTTCATTAACACTACATTAACAATTTCATGAAACTTGTCATTAAAGAGCCTCGCCACAATTCATTAACAATACAATGACAATTGTCGTGGCTCTGAAAAGACGCTTGCAATACAAAAATTCCTATCACACAGGAAAAGTGTGTGTGCATGATGTTATGAAAGCATTAAAGGAATTATGTTTGAAGGCCCTATACAAAGCACATAACATTTGTATAAATGACAACTAGAACAATGTTCTTGCATAAAAGGATGGAAACTCTGCAGACACTTTTGAAAATCCTAGTGAATTTGATACAAGTGATGAATCAAATAATGAAACACTTGTTGAGTCATTGGTGCATGGATTCACTAATTCACAGTGCATTCTTGATTTGTAAGAAAAGATTGTTGAAATTGCACCCCCTAAGGAGCAACGTTCACTTGGAATACTCAAGGACAAATTAACTAAGGAAATGAACTTTCCAACACTATTCTATGGAGATGCATGTGGCACTGATATCACAGAATGATTCAGTTATCATAAAATAGTCCAATGGGAGCTAATACATTCAAGCAGTTGCTTCTCCTATCACATAAAAAAATTGTTTTTCAAAACAATGTGCATAGTAATAGAGAAAGTTCTCTCCTACATGTGGGTCCGAATAAGAAAAGGCCAGTGACAAGGAAGAAAGTTGTTGGCCAAGGACGTGAAGTACAAAGTAAACCTGGAAAAAATTCTAAATTCTAATATTGAGTACATATATTTCAAAAACATTTGCACCTCCCCTGACTATTTGCAACAAAACAAAAAAAATATTTTTGTAATGATCCGGCAATTGGGTCCGTCAACATTTTTCGTCACATTTACAAGTGCAGAGCATTGTTGGAATCCATTGGTAGCTACTATATCTAACCTGCATAGGAAGAGGAAACGTGAAAAAGAAACTGATGCCCTGGAAAATAATGACATTGACTACCTCATAAGAAAAGACCCAGTAACATGTACTCGATATTATAGACATAGAATAAATTCTTTGAGACAATTGATATGCCATGATGAAACGTTTTTCGAAAAAATATCGGACTACTTTTTTGTAACTGAGTTTCAGAATAGGGAAAATGAACATGACCACGCACTGTTATGGATAGAGGGTGCACCAGTTTATGGCGCTGCTAGCAATTTAGAAATTGAACAATTGTGGATAAATACATAACATGCAACACAGATCATTTGGATCCAAAACTTGCCAAATTCCATAGATATTGCCATACAAGAAGTTGTAGAAAATGAAAAAACTCACATTGCAGATATTAGTTTCCCGTGTCACCCGTGAGAGCTATAAGAATGATAGAGCCACTTAGTTTAGAGGACAATGTTGTTGTTGAGAAATCGAAATCGTTGTTCGCATTTCTAGAAGAAGGACAATTTCACAAGCTGATGAGCTTCGATGCCTTCTTGACAAAGGTAAATCTATCAGAAGATGAGTACATCCAAGTCATACAATGTACGCTTAGGAAACCAATAGTTTTCCTCAAACGAAATCTTTCCCATATTTGGAACAACAGTTTCTCCAAGGACATGCCAGTTATGTGGAAAGAAAATACAGATGCGCAGTACGTGCTCAATGCATATGCTGCAACATATTACTGTACTTCATATATGACAAAGGTTGACAAATCTATGACAAGGTCATTTAGAAGAATACGCAAAGAACATGAAAGAAGTCATATTGATGCAATACAAATGATATGCGCACTTGGCAATACATTGCTTAATATTCAACAAATGTCTGCTCACCAAGTAGTTCACATTTCACTTTCACTGCCTCTCACTTGTAGTTCAAGAAAATCTGTCTTCATAAACACATCCCCACTTGAAAAACACACATTTTTCCTTAAACCATCAGTTTTGCTACAACAAGAACTTGACAATTCAGAAGACATGCTATGTCACTCTATTGTTTATTATTACCTCCAGCGTCCATCTCCTAGTAGGCATATATGCTTAGCAGAATTTGTATCGCATTACAAAAAAAATGGTGCACCCATATCAAAAATAAAAACACCCTCTGTCATACGGTTTTTCAAATACAACAAACATTGTGACTATGAAAACTATTGTAGAGAAAAATTGTTGTTGTACGTTCCATTCCATGAAAATGAAGAGACATTAAAACATAACTTCCCTACATGGGAGGTTGTGTATGCTGCGTATGAGACTATAGTGCACATTAATGAAGCTAGATTTACCTACAATGTTAATCCAACATGGGATGATCTAGAAGTTGCAGTTAATGACCTAGAAAACCCTAACGCCCATGATCAGACATTCACAAACCGAAAAACAACCAGAACTCCTTCCGATTCCTATGACTTGCAAGCGGATTTGCCTCATCCTCCAGCAGGTGGAAGTGAAAAATGTATCAATCTTGGTTTTCAAGTCACAAAACATCATTTCCTAATTGAAAATAATGAATACCACAGAATAAGACGTTTGTTGAATCGCGAACAACAAACAATTCTAAAGGACATTGCTCTTAAAAAATGCTTGAACATGGACAATCTTGTGCACTTGTTCCTTACAGGTGGAGCAGGAACAGGGAAGACCTTCACGGCTAAAGCATTGTTCCAAATTCTTATACGAATCTATGATTCAAAAAATTCATCAGATCCCATGAAATCAAAGGGCCTAATAGTTTCATACATAGGAAAATATGCATATAATGTAGGTGGAACAATGGTCCACTCTGCATTTTTTATGCCTTTTAATAGGTCACAGTTTTTTCCACTTAGCAAGGAAATGTTGGATACATTGTCTAAGCTTTATGAGGAACTCCAACTTGTATATTTTATAGATGAAGCATCTTTGATTGGCAGTCGATTCTTGTATTCCATTGAAAACTAATTAAGAAGCATAAAACATGTGCACACAAAATACTTTGGAAACATTCATATGATTTTCTATGGGTATATTTACAAGGAGCAACCCATTCAAGATTCTTTGATATTTGAACAACCTACCGTTAACATGGAAACAGTGACACATGACTTTTAGAAAGACAATATTAAATGCTTTGAGTTGCATACTACAATGTGGCAGATAGATGAAACATTCATTGCAATTCTGAATAGAATCTGCACAAACAGCAAAACATATGATGACTTAACATATATCAATTCTAGGTGCTTGCGGCCTGCACCAACAGAACCTACGTTCCCTTACCTGTTTTATAGAAATAAGGATGTTGCAATGCATAACAGCCACATGCTATTGGCCAAGCCTGGCAATGATATCATCATCAACTCAATTGACTTGGAAAATTACAACCATGGAAATGTGCCACACCATGAACATACAGTCACTTTACCTTCTCATCTTGTCCTCAAATTAGAAATGTTAGTTGAAATATATGCTTGTAACTATGATTCACAGGATGGCTTGGTCAATGATGCATATGGAATACTCAAAGACTATACAAAAATAGAAAAACTTGATGTCCTTTGGATTAAGTTCCATGAACCACATATAGGCAAGCGACAAGCAAACAAGTTGTCTTTTCTATATACTTCAAACACTAGAAGCGATTGGACCCCTGTTTTGTGAATATCAAATCCAGTATCGACATCAGTAAAGACAGGTCGACTGAAGATTCGAAAATAGTTTCCGATTAAACTTGCATGTGCACATACATTACATAGATCACAAGGAATAACACTTGATCATGTCGCATTCCAACCTACTGGAATTCGGATACATGGACTTGTATACACAAAATTGTCCCATGTCAGAAGCATAGACTCCTTGTATTTACTAAGTCCTCTCACAAAACATAACTTCAAACTGAAATAGAAATTTGATATTGAAATGGGAAGTTTGATGACCATCGCAAAATGGCAACTGCACTATGATTACCAACTCATACAAACAAATTCATTTGTATCGATTCTGTCACTTAACACATGCATCTTAAATGCACACATGGATGGTATATTGAATGACTATGATACAATGCAATCTGATATTATGTGCTTGCATGAAACACACATGGCATTATTCATGCAGAACAAACAATTCCCAAATCACAATTGCATATCAAGTTATAGTAGACATGGGGTGATGATATTAGTGAAAAAAAATGTATCAATTTTGGACCATATACATATCGAAGAAAAGAATGATGAAGTTGTGATTGCAAAAATTTTCTTCCATGGAACAGAAGTTACAATTTTGAGTATGTATGTTGCTCCCCATGCAGCATTCTCCAACATAGTAGATGACATTTCTAATGCATTGGCCCATTTCCATCTGAACAGGCCCATTGTACTTGTAGGAGACTTCAATATTGACATGCTACAAAATAATGACAGAACAAAAGAATTGAAAAAATACATGTGCAAATACAGTCTCTGCTTTCTTTTGAACAACACAAGTCATGTGCAGAATGCACTTAATGTCTGGTCGAATGTGCCCATTCCTCAATACAGTATATTTATCTTAGACACATATTGGTCTGATCAAGATACAATTGGTATTGCACTTGAATTATGAGATATACATCAAACATATTGCAAAATGATATTTCTATGTTTCAAAGCATATTCGTATAGTTTGTTGCAAAAAAAAACAAAAAATAAATAAAAAGAAAAAAACAAAACAATTATCCAGCTTCTTGGTTTTCCGTGAATTCTACACATATTGTTCAATATACATTATGCAAAAAAAGAAAAAAAAGAAAAGGTACATCTTTCTAAAAACTGTTTGTTTGTCTATTCATTTTATTCTACTTTTTTTAGTATTTGTACATAGTACTTGCCTTTTTCCTTTACATGTTAAGTTATGTTCATATTCCTTTTGATTTGTGTTTTTGTTCATAGAAACAAACAGGATAATTGTATGCCAAAAAGAACTCCTAACCAGAGATGTAGACGAATCCATGCAAAGGTGCACTTTTTCCCTATCCTTGTTCCAAACTAAACAGTTTTCCGTTTACTCTGTCTGTATTTGTTGAACTTGTTTTCAGCTATGTTTTTTTATTTTCTCGTTTTGCACCTAGAGCCTGCTAACCCACAATTCCGCCATCCAACATAAATACTATGCTGAGCTAGCGATCCTGCAAGTCCATTTGTCAGTTTCTATATTGCCCAACTATGGATGTTGTTTGCACGACATAGAACATTAGAGGCCCAATTTATAGCCCGCCAGCCTGCAAGTGTGAACTCCAATTAACTGGCTAAGTATGGAATGAGGTATCTATGCATATTTTGTATGTATCGGTCTGCAAATCTGCTTGTCAATTTGTATATCATTGAGTTGTGGATGTTATTCTTAGGGCATGGAAGAATACAGGCATGTTTTTCACCCTGGAAGACAGAGAACCCGCGATCCAAAAAAGTGTACACACTCTATAAAATCTGAGCCACCCCGCAAGTCCACTTGTCAATTTGTACATCGTCGAAGTCTGTGTGCTATTTGTAAGACACATAACAATAGAGACCTATTTTTTGATCCTGCCAGCCCGATAACCCGTGATCCAGAAAGTGGCCAAGTATGGAATGCGATATTCGTACATGCTCTGTAAAATCTCATGTCCATATTTTATAAAGGTACATATTTAGTTTTTCCTAGTTTGTAGACATATTGATATGGTCAGGACACAATTCATGTTCCACATGAATTATGAAATATACACTACGAGTCGCACCGAGCCCTTTGGTTTCATTATCCAATTTTATGGTTGCGGGTTCCCCTCTACGTGTTATCAAACTCTGTCCATGTTCCATACTAAACAGTTTTTTGTTTACTTTGTCTATATTTGTCGAACTTGTTTTCAGTTGTGTTTTTTTATTTTCTCATTTTGCGCTTAGAGTGCACCAACCCGCAGCTCTTCCATCCAACATAAATACTTTTTTGAGCCAGCAAGCCCACAACTCCGCTTGTCAGTTTCTATATTGCCCAACTATGGATGTTGTTTGTAGCACACGGAATATTAGAGGCCCAATTTACAGCTCGCCAGCCCACAAGTCCGCAATCGAACTAACTGGCTAAGTATGGAATAAGGGATCTATGCATATTTTTTATGTATTGGTCTGCAAATCTGCTTGTCAATTTGTATATCGCCGAGTTGTGGATGTTATTTTTAGGGCATGGAACAATAGAGACTCGTTTTTTTACTGTGGCAGACTGAGAACCCGCAATCCAAAAAAATGTACATACTCTATAAAATCTCAGCCACCCCAAAAAATCACTTGTCAATTTGTATTTCTCGGAAGTCTGTGTGCTATTTGTAGGATACGAGACAATAGAGACATATTTTTTGAGGCTGCCATCCCGAGAACCCGTGATCTAGAAAGTGGGCAAGTATGGAATGCGATATCTGCACATACTCTGTAAAATCTCATGTCCATACTTTATAAAGGTACATATTTAGTTTTCCCTGGTTTCTACACATATTGATTTGGTCACCACACAGTTTGTGTTCCATATGAATTATGAAATATGCACTATGAGTCCGAATGAGCCCTTTGGTTTCCTTATCCAATTTTATGGCCACAGGCTCCCCTGTACCCATTATCAAACTCTCATTCCCCATGGTCTGAGTGTGCATCTTGCATCCAAAACTTGGTAATCCATGTCTATGCTCATGGGTTCCCAGACGGTGGAGTGGAACATTGCATGTCCATCTAATCTTGCGCCTGAGACTTCGATGATCTGCAATTGAACCCGGGTTGGAAGATTGCGACTTCTTTGCTAGTTTTCTTTAATTAATTTGGACACTATCAATATTCATTATTAATAATTTAGTACTTGAAACTAATGTTAGCTATAATATGATCCAGTCAGCCCGCAACTCCACTTGTCAATTTCTATATCGCGCAACTATGGGTGCTATTTGTAGGACACAAAACATTAAAGGCCCAACTTACAGCTCGGCAGCCCGAAAGTCCGTGATCCAACTAACTGGATAAGTATGGAATAAGGGATCTCTGCATATTTGGTATGTATTTCTCATTTATGGGAACCCGGAAACCTTGGGGTCTATGTGTCAATTTGTATATCGCGAAAATCACTAAAAGTAGAATGTTGAGCCGGCCAACGCGCAAATCTGCTTGTCATTTTGTATATTGCGAATGCCCCAAACTTTGGTGATCTACAATTACAGCCAGACTCAAACCTTGAGACTCATTTCATAATTTTGTTTAATTAAATTGTACAATATCACTATTTAATATTCATATTTTAGTACTTGAAAATTACCATCCTGGCACCCCCAGCCCTGCAGTTCGTCTGCCAGTTTGTATATTGCAGAACTGTAATCGGGCAACTCTAGGTACTATTTACAAGACACGGAACAGTAGAGGCCCACTTTTCATTCCACCAGCCTGAGAACCCGTGATCCAAAGACTGTACATGCTTCCCTTCGCTATGTTCCCTGGAAGCCTGCAGAAAATCACAGTTTCCATAGTTACCCAGTTTCCCGCAATTCTGCAAATATACAAACCCTCCGCTGAACTACACCATCATGCCCTCTTATGTTTTACACATTTTGAAACTCGCATGTCCTCGCCATTTCCTGTAAACTTATTTTGAAGCCCGTCCGACCACTTTTCAGACTTGACCATTGCTTCCTTGCTTGCTATTCCCCAACTCCATCACCTTCACACATGTCCATATTAAGAAGTAATATATATGTGTGTGTGTGTGTGTGTGTGTGTGTGTGTGTGTGTGTGTGTGTGT
>SNQJ01S0007444.1:44037-64347 GCA_010110895.2 Picea sitchensis | reverse complement strand
AAAAAGTGGTTGATATACGCCGATCGACGCCATTAATTTAGAAAAAGTGGAAAATGGCGCCGGTCCGCATATATCAACCACTTTTTACATAAATGTGGTTGTTGCTAGTTCTATAGATTTAAGTAAAATGAAAAGTAATATAAATTTAATTTAAATAATTGAAAATTTTAGAAAATTTAATTTTAATAATTGAAAATTTTAGAATTCAAATTCCAATGTTTCAAAATTTTATAAATCAAAAATTAAAACAAAACTACATTAATATTAAAATTAAGGTCAAAATATCCCATACAAGTTTGGATACCGCTGTCACCAAAAGAAGGGTGCACCCAAAAATCCATGCACACCACTCGGACTTGCGCCTTTGTTTCAACTACGCAGGTTTCTGATTTTGTTTGTTTCAGTTGGTCTGTGATTTATTATAAAAGTTTATCACAGCTAATCTTGACTCCATTCTCAACACATCCATGTTTAATTTTTTGGCAATTTAGATGCAGGTCCCACTAGCAATTAGTGTTAAGGAAAATACCTAATTACATCTTTAATTAGTTACTTAGATAGTTTACTGTTACAGGAGTTGGTAACATCTTGTAACCATATTGTGTAACCGTACATGTTCATATTAATAGAATACACATCAATAATGTAATGTATTGCATCAATTTTATCTCTGCTTGATATTTTCATGGTATCAGAACGGATCTGGACCTCACTCCATCAGTGGAGGACTCAGGGACCCATGGATATGGAAATCACTCTCGTATAGCGAAAAGAAATCCATGGATATGGAAATCACTCTCGTATAGCGAAAAGAAATCATTGTTGAAACTGTCGTTGCATAACAGAGTACAACAGTTGTTTATCAATACTCTCAAGGATATGGAAAATCACGAGGAAAGTGGGGAGCCACGAGTTGTCATAATCGTCGCAAGGAGAAGATCTCAGCTTAACAGAAAATCACGGACATTAAAGGTCGAACACTGAACAATCAACTAGAAGTCGATGGATACGTTTATTATCCTCTAAAGAATCCCAAAAGGGATTGCGGACATAAAGGAACTTAGCGTTGCAGGGAATCTTCATGAATCCAAGCAAGGAGTGTATGGAAGCAAGGAACTTCACACTGCAGGGAGTCCTCAGGAATGCGCTGGAAAATCTAGCCTCGAACCAAGATAAAGTAAAGTATTTATTATAATTTTATTACAAGTTTTTTAAATGTTCCATAAAGTCGACACGGATTTTCCACAATACATGAGAAGAGAAGTATTTTATTATTATTTTTAAAATGATGTGTAAAGCCAAAGAGATGTGAGTTTTATTTTAAGTTTCGGCCATCCTAAAGAAATAAAGTGTTTTATTTGAATTATAAAAGAGGAGTGTTTTAGTTTATTTTTTTAGGAGGCCATATAAAAAGAAAGGCTAGAAGGATTTTCCATAAAAAAGGATTTAAGGATTTTTTTTTAAAAGGAGGCCATATCAAAAGAAAGGCTAGAAGGATTTTCCAAGGATTTAAGGATTTGTCATTAAGAAAGATCATTATCAGTCTTTAAAAAGAATAAAAATAGTTTTTTGTGTAAGTTGTTAAAGTTATTTTGCTTTGATGATATGAGAAAGTATTTGTCTTGGAAGAATATATTGAATCTTATTGAGTTTAGCTAACTCAATATTGGTATAGTTATTTTGTTAGAATTCGCAACTCTAACAAATGACAAGAGAACAAGGAAATCCAAGACAATATAAATTCAAGAGAAAAAAGATGTTAAGCATGATGATGAGATTTATTTTGGCATTTCTAAAGAGAGTTGCAAAGAGATAAGAAGTTATGTGAATCGAAGAAGCATATTCCAGCCAGACCAGCAAAAGTCGATGAAGAAGAGTCGTCATGGAGCAATCGAAAGAGTCATCATGGTGAAAATAGTCTACAAGAATGAAAATCAAGGCTTTAGGGAGAATAAGCAGCAAGACAAGAGTATTTCCTCTTCTATTGTTGAAGAGCAAGAATCGTTGACGGTGAGCCATTTTATGGACAACGTTTTCGCATTATTGAGCAGTAAAAACTACATGAAAGTTGCAAAGAAGAAATATGGGCAGAGACATGCAACAAAATATAACTAAATTTTTGGTTTTTTAATTCATCAGCAAATACATAAGAAATGAATTGTTGTATTTTGAGAGGTGCATGCTCGGTTGTACTCGACACCCCAGTAAGTTTTTTGGTCTAAGTATTTTGGTCCCATTTGTAAGAAGTTGTGAGCTTTGCTATAGGAAAGATTTGTTCCCCATGTTTAGTAAGCTCTGATTCAATCAGGCCTACATAGGTCAATATGTGATCATGTAGCATGTAACATTGGTTTCAAGCAGCATGAATCGTTGGCCATGATACATCACAACTATATGTAAACTTTGTTCATTATGTTTAGTAAGCCATGATTGAATCAGGCCTACATAGGTTAATATGTGATCATGTAGCATGTATCCTTGGTTTCAAGAAACATCAAGCATTGGTCTAATACATCACAACTATCCCTGGTTTCGAGCAGCTTGAGGCGCTGGCCAGAAGGAGTGTGAAGTGTATTGCATTTTTGCATTGGATGCTAGTGATAGGAAAAATTGCATTGGTGATAGTGATAGTTTTTCCCAGATGTAATTAAGGGGGAGTGTTAAAGAAAATACCTAATTACATCCTTAACTAGTTACTTAAATAGTTTACCATAGTTGGTAACGTCTTGTAACCATATTGTGTAACAGTACATGTTCATATCAATAGAATACACATCAATAGTGTAGTGTATTGCATCAATTCTATCTCTGGTTAATCTTTTCAATTAGGTGGTTTACGAAACACCAACCAAATCGGAAAAATCAAAAGGAAACGAGTGGTACTTGCACCTCTCTGTTTTCAACTGCAATCCTGCGAGACTTCGGAAATGACTATTTCCATCGGAATTCTTCGTTCGGACACCGACAGAGGGCTTGAAATTTGTCCAAATTCCTACTGGAACTTTCGTATCCAACTTCATATTTTTACTGTTCTTTTAAATCAAACTTCATATTTTTACTGTTCTTTTAAATCAGGTTCTTAAATATCGAGCTTAAATTTTTATTATTTGAAGGCGACTATGTAAAACCATAACAACTCTCTCAATTTTTGAAGACTTGAAAAAGCTAGCCAACTTCAATTATGTAATATGCACGCTAATGCCTGACTTGATGAACAACTTACCTGGTCGTTTACAATAAATCTTTTAGACCTAAACAGGACCAACGACTTTGACAAAACACATAAACTGAGAAGTCAAAATCTCGCAATCAAACATTTAATATTTATATTTAAATAAACTCTAAATACAAATTCGTCACTCTCCTCTCCTAGAAATCTCTATACGATAAAACCAGGATCCAAATCCTGGTTTCAAACTGAATATCCAAATTTGGAATTCTTCTTCTCTCCCAAAAGAAGTCGTTATGATAAAGCACTCGAATTGGTCTTTGGTAAAAACTTGAATTGGTCTCTGCTATATATATGGTAGCTTAATACCCACGTTCAAACTATGAGATGATTGAAATATAGGGCTTCGATGACTTTTGTCCCGTTCCGATCATTTTCATTTGCATACTTTGACGTGAAATTTTTTTATTCACAAACTTATGATTTTTGTATAATTTGGGACAGACTTTAGAATGGAACCCGCATAATGTAATGTATGTAATGTGACTACTCTAAACGTTTTAAGTTTTGGTATTTTTTTTTAAGAATTTAACAATATAAATTTGGTTTAAGTCACAATTTTCTGTTATTTAAATTGGAATTTTGAGAGTGTAAATGGATTCAACGAGAATTTCCAAGTTTAGGATTTTAGATCCTATAAATCAGTGATTGGTTTTAACTAATGAGACAAAATTAAAGAAGGGCTTTCAATAGTCAGTTTTTCTGTAACTGTGTATTTTTATATATTCATGTAAGCCCATAGAGACAGAAGTGTATGAGTGAGCTGCTGTAATCTCCATGATCTGAATAATAAAACAACCGATAGCTATGCTTGGTGGACATAACCCAATGTTTAGATGTACCAGGTAAGATTTGTGTAATTGTTGATTATCATGTGATATTTGAGAATCTGTTGCATATTAGTTTAATATAAATTGTTGCAGCTTAACAATTAATTTAAGAGGTTGTGCATAAAATGGGGACTGGAGAGAGCACCGCTTTTTTCAAGTCAACGCTGGGCGTCAAGGAGTGAGAGAGCATTGATTTTAGGAGCGCACAGATCAAGAAACATACATTCGCATAGTATCCATTCCTTCATCGTAGTTCAACTAGTCCATTTAATGGCATCAGAGATTAAGGTGCACAATATTAGCGTAAAATTTCGTTCAACTCAATGGCGTTAGAAATTAATGTGGTCTGGTATGATGCTTGCAAACATTGCATATTGATGCGATGGTCATGTCCCATTAACTAAGCAATACATGTGTCATAGGGTAAGCAATATTTATGATGAAGTTATGATGTTTACATCATAGTTGACTTTTCATTAAGAGGACCAGATATTTTTTTTTTTAAAGAATCGCATAAGAGTGGATGATGTTTTTTAATAGAATATTAGTTTTATTTCATGGGTGGATACTTTATAATATATATTTGAGGTGGCCTCTTTTATAAAAAGGTCTTTTTGGATTAAATCATTTTGTTCAACATTGAGTAAGATCATTCTCCCACATATCTTTCAAAGGGTTTTGGTTATTATAAGCAATGGTGTTTTTTTGGAAATTGTTTCTTTTACTAATGGAGAAGACGCAGAATGTCAAATTCGAAATCGAGAAGTTCAATGGAAAGAACAATTTCGAGATCTGGAAGGTGAAGATGCAAGATCTGCTCGTGCAACAAGGCATGGTGAAAGCGCTTTTGGGGAAAGAAAAGAAACTTGGGACCATTTCAGATGATGAGTGGGATGAGATTGACGTGGGAGCATTGAGTGCCATATGCTTGTGTTTGGTCGATGATGTTTTGTTCAGCATTGTCTCGGAGAAGACAACAGTCGGTTTATGGATGAAGCTGGAAATCTTGTATATGACGAAATCCTTGACGAACAGTATCTTCCTAAAATGAAATTGTACAATTTGCGCATGAAGGAAGGTATGAAAATAGTTGATCATTTAAATACTTTTAATACTCTTTTAGTCCATTTGGATAGCATGGGAGTGAAATTTGAATCTCAAGATAAGGCAATTACATTATTGTGTTCTTTTCCATGTCATGGGATCACTTTGTTACCTCTATTAGTTTCAGTTCAACAAAAAGTATTGAGTTTGATGTTATTGTTGGAACACTGATGTTTGGGGAAACAAGGAAGAAAACCAATTCAGAAAACTCTACATTTGAGGCGACGGTGGTCAGAGGAAGGCCTAAAGAAAGAGGACATGGTGAGAGGGATTTATCTCATTCAAAGTCGAAGGGAAAAAAAAGAAATCTTAAGTGTTGGTTTTGTGGAAAATATGGACACCTGAAGAAGAACTGTTGGAAGAGACAACAAGCCTCCAAAGGCAACCCTCCAAAAGAAATGAAGGAAGCAAACACAATTGAAATAGGTTCAGGAACAGGTATGACTGATGAAGTTTTATCAATTAGTATTGGTTCACATCATGATCAATAATGGTTACTAGATTCTAGTGCTTCAAATCACATGTGTCTTCATAGACACTGGTTTATTACCTACCAGTCTATAAATGATGGAATTGTTTACATGGGAAATGATATATCATGTAAAGTTGTGGGAATTGGTAGCATTCGGATTAAGATGTTTGATGGAACTGTTAAAATACTAACTGATGTGAGACATGTACCTGATCTTAAGAGAAAACTAATATCTTTGGGATTCTTAGACACTGGAAGATATAAGAGTATTGTTCAAGGTGGAGTTACGAAATTCTACATTTAAGGAATCCTACTGGTTATGAAAGCGAAGAAGTTTGGTAACATGTTCCTATTAAAAGGAAGAATTGATTCAGATCATGTGATAATGGTATCTGAGAAAGACAATGATTCTATTCGATGGCATCAACGGTTGGGTCATATGAGTGAACACAGATTAAAGCTATTAACTGATCACGAGTTAATTCCTACTCTAAAGTCTTTAAAGTTAGATTTCTGCAAGCACTGTATTTATGGAAACCAGAATAGGCAGAGATTTAAAACCGAAAGACACACCAGTGAAGGAATCCTTGATTATATCCATTATAATGTTTGGGGACCATTCCATACTACTTCATATGGAGGATCATCATATTTTGTAACTTTTATAGATGATTTATCTAGAAAGGTTTGGGTCTATATGTTCAAAAGTAAGGCTTTACAGTTTTCAAGCAGTTTAGAGCTTTAGTGGAAAAGAGCACTAGTAGATTCATTAAATGTTTAAGAACTGATAATGGTGGTGAATCTACGTCAATGGAATTTGACAATTATTGCAAGGATTTTGGGATTTATAGGCATAAAACCACTGCCTATACTCCTCAGCAAAATGGAGTTATTGAACGCATGAACAAGACTCTTCTAGAGAGAGCAAGGAGTATGCTTAGTAATGCCAATTTGCAGCAGAAACTATGGGCAGAAGCAGTAACTACAACTTGTTATCTCGTGAATCGATCACCATCAACAACAATAGAGTGCAAAATTCTTGAAGAGGTATGGAAAGGTTACCCTTGTAATTATTCTAATATTAAATTTTTTGGTTGTGAAGCCTATGCTCTAATTCCAAAACATCAGTGTTCTAAACTAGATCCAAAATAAAAAAGGCTTATCTTTGTTGGATATGGTGATAGTATTAAGGGGTACAAGTTGTGGGATCCTACAGCCCATAAGATCACCATTAACAGAGATGTAATATTTGATGAATCATCTCTCATCAAATCATATGTAGATGTTCAAACAAAACATGAAGAAGTACCTAAGTATCAACATATTCAGTTTGAAACTAGTTCAAATACAGATGAACGTGAACATGAACAAGTTTCTGAAGATGTTCATGAAGAATTTGTTGTAGAGGAAGACATGGTTGATGATAACAATGAACAGAATGTGGATGAGCCACAAACTTCCCTAAGGAGATCTATTCGTTTCAGAAATCCTCCAAGAAGGTATGATGATTTTGTTTCGTCAGTTTCTTTGAGTACTAATGATGATGAACCTTCATGCTTTCAGAAAACTGTGAAGGGTTCTAACAGTGATAAATGGAAAGAAGAAATGAAGGATGAAATGAAGGCATTAGAGAAGAACGCCACATGGGACCTGGTAGAAATTCCAAGAGACATAAAAATTGTAGGTTGCAAGTGCATCTACAAGCTGAAGAAGGGTGTTGATGATAAGGTGGAAAGGTACAAGGCAAGGTTGGTTGCAAAAGGATATTCTCATAAAGAAGGTATTGACTTTCATGAGATTTTTTGACGAGTTGTTAATATTGTTTCAATTCGAAGTGTGTTAGCATTTTTTGTTTTACTTGATTTGGAGTTGGAGCAGCTAGATGTTGAGATTGCTTTCTTACATGGAGATTTGGATGAGGAGATCTACATGGAACAAACTGAAGGGTTCATTCAGAATCGCAACAAGAAATTTGTTTGCAGGATCAAGAAATCATTGTATGGTCTGAGGTAGTCGCCTAGACAATGGTACAAGAAATTTGACTCTTTCATGGTGATCCATAATTATACAAGGAGTGAGTATGATCATTGTGTCTACTTTAAGAAATTGAATAATGACATATTCATTATCTTAATATTGTATGTTGATGATATTCTTTTAGCAAGAAAAAGAATAACTGAGATCAACAGGTTAAAGGATCAGATGACTAGGATGTTCGATATGAAATATATAGGAGCAGCAAGGCAGATTTTGGGCATGGAGATATTGAGAGACAGGAGGAATGGTAAAATTTGGTTGTCACAACAGAAGTATGTTGAGAAGATACTTTTGAGGTTTGGTATGAACGATGTGAAACCAGTTTCAGTCCCTTTGGCTTCCCATTTTAATCTTTCTTCAAGTTTATGTCATAGTACAAAAGAAGAAAATGAATATATGTCTCGAATACTGTATGCTAATGCAGTAAGAATTTTAACACAACGCGCTCAAAAATACCTTAAGTACTACAAGTATAGAGACTTAACTATTCAAATCTAGAGATCCAACAATGTCTCACCAAATTAAATGGATAATATCACGAGAAAAAAAACAAAACCTAGAACTTTTAGAGTACAGCTAATGTAATGGAAAATGTTTCATAAAGGATTATGATGTAATAATGAACATTTCCATAGAACTTGTTAAGATGAGAATGACCATATCACCATCATAAAGTACTTGTAGTAGATCATTTAATGACATATATTATTATTTCCTAATTGAGGTAGATTATTTAATGATATGTGTGATTATTTCTTCATACTTAATGCAATTTTCTGTTGTTTAAATTGCATTTTTGAATGCATAAATGAATTCAACATACTGGAAAATTTTTAGGAGCACTTGAATTATACAGACTCAATTACTCAAATCTGAAGTTCCAACAATTTTTGGTCTGATTTCAAGCTAAATTGATTAGAAAATATGTCCAACTCCAAAAAGTGGAACATTTAGACTAAGAAAACCTAAAAAAGTAAGATCTAAACACCCTGCAGCACAAAATTTAATGTTGTAGTTGGTAGCATATAGTGGGGTCTTTATAGATTATAGGTCATAAGATCTGAAAACAATTCAGGTGGATTATAGGTCTTCTGATATGAATGCTGCCGAAGGTGAATTATAAGCTGTAGGATAGGAAAGCAATTCAAATCCAACAACCTATAATCCACCTGCATATTCTATGATGCTTAGGGGGCTGAATATTGCTGGCCATATAGTGAAACCAAATACTAATGGGCTGGATATTGCTGTCCATATAGTGGAACCAAAAACTAATGCACGCTCAAAACAAACGATTAGTACAAGGAAAACGACTTCGATAAACAGCAATTGATTTCAAATGCAAGTGTACGACCAACGTGAAATGAAGATTATGGTCAGAATTCTTCACTAAAAAAAAGTCAAAAGGTTTTAATTTATCAATAATTTATGCATTTTATTGTTTTAATCGTTGTACCAAAATGGCTGCGTATAAGACACTTCGAATTTTTTCTTTCCAACGTATTTTCGTTTCTGTTCTTTGAGATCTGTTTTATAATTCGCACGAACAAAAGTATTAGTTATGCAAGCTATGAATCAATACTCATTTGAGATCTGTTTTATAATTCGCACGAATAAAAGTATTAGTTATGCAAGCTATGACTCAGTACTCATTCGAAATTTCCTGTAATATGAGATTTCCTTGCTTTCTTGTCTTCAACAAATACTTATAAGATATATTATAGAGATGTGGACTTTGAGCAGTTTCAGAACGATCCATTGACCCCAGAGATTTATGTTCACATTCTAAAAAAATTGTTGAGATTATATGATATGCGGTTTTAAAATAAAAAATAGAGTCGCTTTTGTTTCTTACACTATCAGCAATCCCTAATTGTACACTGTAATAAATACATTTAACAAGAAAATTGTTTTACATATCATATAAAAATTAGTATTTATGATGGAATATAGAAATTGATGTTTATAATAATAATTTTATAAAGTTAGGTAGAATGAAAAGTAATATAAATGTAATTTAAATAATTGAAAATTTTAGATTTCAAAAGATTTGACAGTTTCAAATTTTATAAATTCAAAATTAAAATAAATCTACATTCATATTAAAATTACCCTCAAAAGATGCCATACAAGTTTGGATACCGCTGCCACCAAAAAAATGGGTGGACCCAAAAACCCGTGCACACAAGCGGGACTTGAGCCTTTGTTTCAACTGCAACTGTACGACCCTAAGGAAATGAAGATTATTGTCGGAGGACAAAGTCAAAAGGTTAGGATTTATCCAATTTTCTCGTACAATCTTTTTAAGAGGTACCAAAGTTACTGTGATTACGACGATTTGAAAATTCTGTTTTCTGTTCATTGTTTGTATTACATCCAGCAGCTTCATGACAAGACTTCCAGTCGGCTCAATAATACGATGTTCAGCCTTAGTCACAACATGCTATCTAGCACTCACAATCAAACAAACTTCTAAAAACAACGAATTTTCAAAAAAAAATTAAAAAATCACAATTATTTAAATAAATTTTAGAATATAATTTTGTATTTTTTTTTCCATAAAATATTTTTAAAAGCTCCAAATCTAGAAAGATAGGTATATATATTTTTATAGATTTTAGTAAACAAAATGATACACACAAGAAATCTCTTATCCCACCGAGAAAATTGATGTCTGACTTTTCCATCACCTTAAAATTAAATTATTATTATATATATGAACTTTGATCTATTTCATAAAGGTACATTGACCAAAGGTTTATGTTCACATTGTAATGGTTCATAACGATGCTTTGACCTAAAAAGCTTATGTTCACATTGTGGTGGCTCAGATCTGGAGTGCGATCAATTTCTAAAGATACTTTGACCCAGAAGTTTTATGTTCACATTGTAATGTTTCATTTATTGTTTATGATGATTTTTGTAAAACTCGTAAGTGTTTCATAAATTAAGGACTCATTATGTTTTATAGTAGTGATTGATTTATGTTATCAAAAATAGTTGGATTTAGTAGTAAAAAAATCTAGTTAGAAATTTAGAAGAATCATTGGAATTGTAGATATTATTGCACAATCTTAGTGGAATAGTGGTTTTTTTAGGGGGGTTGATCATTGCACAATCTTAGTGGAATAGTGGTTTTTTAGGGCTTAGGATCCATCTATGCATTCAAAAGTGCAATTTGAACAATGAAAAATTAAAATTCACCAACAATTACATCATCTAATTCTAATGATAATGATAATTGCCCTCCAATGAAAATAATTTCATTGTATATTCATACCCACTTGCCTAATAGTTTTTATGTATATATTTTAATAAATTACATCTCTCTCTTCCTTAGTCGGCCTCCGCATTCCAGAACCATTTTTTGGTGGACAATGGGAAGACCCAAGGTTAAGAATTAATTCACCAACAAAACCCTAAGATATAGCCTCTTCCAACATCACCTGCAAGAAAATGAAGTCTCTCCCGAGGTATCTATGGGAACTGCATGAATGAGGTTTCCGTAGTCATACAGATATGTGAGGTAGTTATCTTAACCATTATACTTAGCCTTAGTTTGTTATACTTTATATCATGTGGGTAGAAACATAATAACATGTAAAACATTCATAGCAACCAAACATTCATTATATGTGCACAATAAATAGAACAATCACATCATAACACAGAGACATTGTGTTTAACTGGTTCACCCAAGATGGGCTACGTCTACAAAAACTGAATTCTTATTATATTATTCAGAATAATCTATTAAAAAATATGTGTATTGTGCTCATACAACATACCCTTGTCATTATCACACTTACACCCTCGCATATAATGCATACTTGTGCTCAAGTTCTCTCATGCTTTCTATCCCCAAAACCCTTACATATTTATACAATTACATTAGGGCTCAGCCTGTATCAATGGACCGAAAATGCCTAACGAATTCAATGTTATTCTTTTATTTGTGTGTGTCGGTCCTAAAAGTGCACCAACTATCTTTCCTTGTTCTGTGTGTGTTGTGCAACTCCCAAAACTAGTCCCAAAATCTTATCCCAACAACAACCAAAGAGCCACATGGAAAGTAGAAATCAATTCCCCTTCTTCTCTAATTTTTCTTATAATCTCACTTTTACAACTAAGTTATTTATGAATGACTCATTTTTATAGAATAAGTGAGAATCGGTTTTACAATGAAGTTACTTATAAATTAAAATTGCAGCAAAAAGTAACAAAAAAGAATATTAAAGTTACTTACACTAATTCACTTTTATAATTTAAGTGAAATGCACTTTAGATTGAATGCATGCACTTTTTCAAAAAGTATCTTACAATCCCACCTCTACAACTAAGTACTTTTATAGAACAAGTGTTGCATGGCAGCATAGTCCCTGCCAGGTTGGAATGGGAATAAATGCACTGCTATGGTGGGACCGAAGGAGAAATAGAAGCCCGAAGCAGTGGACATGTGGGAAGCAACTTGACGTACAGGTGGTATCCATGCATAAAATGACTTGTGGTAGTGTGTCACAAGCTAGACATAAGACATCAAGATGGTATATGACCCGAGGAGAATGTCACTGTGGAAGTAAGGTCAGAGCCCTGAAGAACCGGAGTCCCAAATTCTTGAATTAGTTAATCATAATATTATATTAATATGGGGTTAATATGTGGATATTCTTGCAGATTAATCGGTTAGCACCGAAACAAAAACCTAACGAGGATGGAAATCCTACTGCATTTTTTATAGATGTGATACTCTTGTTTAAGTTTTTTTCTTGGGGCATGTATAGTTCAAATATGGGACTTAGAAAATTTTCATCGTAATGACTCGAAGCAATAAAAAAGGATAGTAGAAGTTTTTTTCTTTTTTTTTAAAATAAAGGTTCCTGGAAAAAAGAACCAGGAATCACACAGATTAAACATTCAAATTTAATAAACACAATTTCCTGACATCCAACATAGTTGAAGAAAAAAAATTCTGAGCAAATAAAATAAAAGAAGATGATCGATATGCATAAAGTGAACTAATTTAGCATTTCAAAAGAAGCCCACAAGGCACCGTCGAAATTGTTCCCGAAGTAGTTTTCTTTGAAATTTATCAAAATTTAATAATGTCTGTTACATATTTATGGAATCGGTTACATATTTCTAGAAATTTAAATGTGTTTGTCATATAGACTACAATTGGAGCTCCCACGGACCATAAAAGAAATAAGTACAAGAAATAGGACTATAGAAAGAAGAAGTGGGCGACGGTCGAGAGGAAGACCTGAAAAGAAGAAATTGGAAGTTATCAGTACTTGGTTAGATATTTATATTTAAAGAGGTGGAATAACTTGATTGATAAAGAAAGTAAGATGTCATCAGTATAGACTTATTATGATGATATATATTTCTCCCTTTGTTATTTTCTTGTTGATGCCTTTTTATTTCTCTCGTCGATGACCACTGGAATCGTCCCAACCGGTTATTTCCCTTCGTCATTGAGCTTGTTGATTCTCCTTTGGAACCATTCTTCAATGTAGCTTCTAATGGGAGCCACGTTGATTTAATGCCATATTTTTATGTTGAAAAGGTTTTTTTCTAATTTCCTTATATCGATAGAAATACTATGTAGAGTATGTTCAATCTCTTCATTGTGTGTTGAGTAGTCCACTAGCTAATTCTCCACGTCATCTTGACCATATTCAATGATGTCGTAAAACTTTTCTAAAGACAACCCATTTAAAATATCAAGTTGTTCATTGAAGGCTTGGTTGGTTAAGGACGAGGAGTTGAGGATTATGTTTGGGTCTTGAACCTCGTTGGTACTTTCGGCTAAGTCTATTTCGGTCAAGTTTATGAATAATTCTTCTTTTTCTTATATGGTTTGTTCACATGATTCGACAGTGAGCTGTAGGTTCTTAACTTTCTCTTTCCAACTTGTTTTTAATTGTTTGATCCGGTTTGGGGAGGGGAGATCTTCTTGTCTTCTTCTCATATATGAGATGTTGATGACACAGTTGCCAAAAGGGATCATCGTCTCTAGATAGAAAAGTTCTAGATAGAAAAGTTCTTTATTTTTTAAATGTGATTCAGGACCAATTTAAAGATGAGGGAGTGGTTTTATGTGATGTCAGCTTTGGTGGAAAAAAATTATGTTAGCCAACAAAAGGTGAGACAAAAAATCCAAGTATCTTGTAATTGGTATTCTCCCTGTATTCGATCGTTTCTTTGGTTGAAAGTCTTGCTTGAAGATCTGTATGTTGAATTTCTTTGTTTTATTGTTGTAAATTGGAAGGGACATTCAAGTCACCTGCAAAATGATCCTTTGTTGAATTATATAGTTTCTTCCAGCAACACAGATTTGGCAAGTGTATCAAATGTTGCAGATCACACTAGAATATATCTTTCGTCATAGGATTGGAAAACATCATGGCTCACTAAATGATCTGGAATATTCGAAAGTGACGCCAAATAATACTCCATGATCGAATATACTCAAAAATAAATTATAAATTTGGACCCTCATGAAGGTGAGAAACTGTATGACTGGTTGAATCAACATTCTAAAATTACAAAACCTTTTATCTCAAAGTTGTAACAGACTTGAAAGACTATAATGTTCCTGACTTGGCTAGTCTAGGAAATGCTACTAATGTGTGTGTAGGATTAATCGTTTACATCATATAAATGATCATACAAATAAAAAATGCGACAAAGGACTGCAAAGTTTATATTATGATATCTCTGTGGATTACAAAATGATCGAATGCGGCTGAATAAACTGACAGTACTCAACTAGATAAAAATACAAAAGATCTTATCCGGAATACAAATAAGCAACTAAAAGATAATACCCTGAATATGGGAGCACTGCGGAACCAATGCATGCACTGGGACTATGGCAGCTCTGACGGTAACTGTTGGAAGTCTGGAAAGTTCACCCTGGGAGTTGTACTTCTTGGAATGGCCTGGAAACTATCCCAAATGATGTGCCCTGCTCTAGTCCTCAGTACTGGTAACTATCAAACCCTTCTTCTGGTGAGTTTGGATCCCAGATGGATCCCCCTGGGGGAATGCACCCCTCTTTCTCTGGAAAAATGAATCCTAGTGATTCCACCGTCGGATTTGGATGAGATATGTCTCAAAATGACCGCCTTGGTCTACTGGGAAATGGGTCGGAAGGGTCTCCATGAATATGGCCTGATGCTCGCTCTGGAACCCCAAATGTATCTGCCAAAAGTGTCACACGTCCAAGTCTAGAAAATGCGCCCTAGTTGATTCCTCCTTCGGAATCTAATGAGAAACCAGGAAAAAGATGCGCCTTACCTTCCTCTTAAATGGTTCAGAGGTAAATCTCATAATTCTCCCTGTATGGGATAATTCGACTAAAAACCCTCTCAGAAGCTGCGCCCTCAATCTGATTGAATGTGCCCTTACTGTTGAACACTGTGTAACTGCTGCTGAAGAATGATGGAAGACCTGAATGATCTCCCCGGTGACTAGGGTGTGTCTCTCAACACCGAAATCAACTAATTGGTGTCTTCCTCCTGGAATCCACCGAACTATCTCTCCTCAGATGTGCCTCTTCTCCTCAATGACAAGTCATAATCTGCATAATGATGAATTAGGTAACTAACCCTTCCTTTATAGCTTTCCAACACCCTAAATCATTGTTGAAACCCTAATTCACTATTGACCTCCAAAACCCTAAATCATTGTTGAAACCCTAATTCATTGTTGACTTCTATTTTTAGCTCATACTAACTTAAAAGTGCTTTTTACCCTTTTTAGCTCAATGTCACTTTCTGAATATAATACCGGTGACTGAAGTGACCTATATTGACCCTGTTTACCCCTTTCCGGCCCTGGCTATAGTCTAACATGGTGGTTTAGACCATTAAGCCTCCTCTCTGGAGCTCCTATTTGGAAAGGGACATTATAGTCCTCCCTTCCCAACATTGCTTGTCCTCAAGCAATACCAGTCCAAGGTTTTGCAACACCTTCTCGCTCTCCCAAGTAGCGTCCTCTATTGGAATCCCTCTCCATCTGATCAAACACTCTATGATGACCCTGCTCCTCAGTTTCTTCTCCCAGAACTCCAAAACCTCCTCCAGAACTAACTCCAACTGTCCCTCCTCATCCAACGGGGGAAGCTCCTCTGATGTTCTAATGAATTGTCCCACTGCCTTTTTTAGCCAAGACACGTGGAACACATTATGAATCTTGCTCCCCTCTAGAAGTTCTACCTTGTAAGCAACCTTGCTACTCAGCGCATGATCCTGTAAGGACCATAAAATATGGGCTTGAGCTTCTCGACCCCACTCTTCTTCAGAGATGACTGTCTATAGGGTTGGAGTCTCAAGAAAACCAAATCTCCAACCTCAAAGTTGTGCTCTATATAGTGCATGTCCGCACTTATCTTCTGTCGGTTTTGCATCGTCTGCAGGTTCTCTTTCAACAACTTGAGAATCTCCTAACTCTCTATGATCTAATACTTGGCCTTCGGAGCTCTACTCTCCCTGAAGACCAAGTCTACCCAAGTGGGAGAATCACATTTGTACAATGCTCGGAAAGGTGTCATACCAATGGACATGTGGAAGGTGGTGTTGTAGAAATGTTCTCCTAAATGTAACCACTTTACCCATGTTCTCTATTCGCCTCCTACATACTTTCTCAAATACCCTTCAACCCACTTGTTGACAATCTCAGTCTGCTCATCTGTTTGAGGGTGATAGCTGGTGTTAGGTGTCAACTCCATCCCCACCAACCGAAACAACTCTCTCCAGAATGTCCCTATGAATCGACTGTCCCTGTCACTGATGATGTTCTTCGGCAACCCATGAAGTCTAAATATTTCTCTGAATAAAAGCTCGGCTACCTAAACTGCTTTTTACTCTGTTAGTATGGCATAGAAGTGAGAAAACTTGGTCAATTTGTCGACCACTACATAGATACAGTCCTTACCACGGACTTTGGGTAGACCTATGATTAAGTCCATATATATACTCTCCCATTTATTCTCCGGAATGGGGAGTGGTTGAAGTATCCTTGCTGGAAGAGCATGCTCTGACTTGTTCTACTGGAAAGTCACACACTCACTAATGTGTCTCATAACATCCCATTTGAGGCCCTTCCATCAGAACCTCTCTATGATCTTTCTATAGGTTTTGAAAAGCCCTTGATGGCTTGCTAGAGGTGAATCACGAACTGTGGTGAGGATCTTCTTCTTGAGCCCTGAATCTGGCACCAAATAGAATCTATCCTTTTAAAATACGACATCCTCAATGACTCTATACCGGTCATCCTTTATCTTCCCATCCATCACTTCACAAGTGAACTTGTTCTTGGAATATTCCACTAACAAGTGGGATTTCCAATCTACTAAAATCTCCATCAAAGAACATGTTGCAAGTCTCCTCGATAGTGCATCGGCCACAATGTTATTCTTCCCCTTGACATACTCTATGTCAAAGTTGAATGCCTGCACCTTCTTCACCCATTTCTGTTGGTGCTCATTGAGGTCCTTCTACTCAAGGAAATACTTCAAAATGTTCTTATCGGTCTTGACCACGAATTTCTTGCCCACCAAATATTGTCTAAACTTGGTCAAGGCATGCATGATTGCCAGCATTTCCTTGTCATAAATGGAGTAAAACCTCTCAAGCTGAATAAGATTTCGGCTCTCGAATACAATGGGGTGTTCTCCCTGCATCAAAATTGCATCGATCCCTTCATCAGATGCATCAAACTCTAGTACAAATGGCAAGGTGAAGTCTGGTAGTGCCAACACTGAACAAGTGCCCATGACTTCCTTCATGTGATCAAAGGATTCCTGTGATTTTTCATTCCATATGAAGGTCCCATCCTTGGTAAGATATGTCAGCGGTGCTCCAAGATGAGAAAAACCTTGGGCGAACCGCCTGTAATAGTTGCACAGCCCGAAGAAGCTCCTCAATTCTGTCATGTTCCTGGGCATCGGCCAATCTAGAATGGCCTTGATCTTCTCTTGGTGCACCTGTACCCCCTGTGCACTGATGATGTGGCCCAATTAAAGCAGCTCTATCATACCGAACTTTCACTTGGACTCTTTTTCATATAATGGATGTGCCTCCATGATGCTCAATACCTCATCCAGGTGCCTCATATGCTCTTTCCATGACTGGCTATAGTTCAAGATGTCATTGAATAAAACCAAGATTGATTTCCTTAACTGATCCATGAATATATGGTTCATGCAAGACTGGAATGTAGTGGGTGCATTGGTTAGCCCAAATGGCATAACCATGAACTCGAAGTGTCCAAAATGACATTGAAATGTCATCTTCTCTATGTCCTGCTCTCAGATGTTGATCTGATGATATCCATAGTGTAGATCAATATTTGAGAAGAAAACTTCCCCATGCAGTTCATCCATCAACTCGTCAATGCATGGGATAGGGTACCGGTTCTTGATGGTTTTCTTGTTCAAGTCTCGGTAATCAATGCACATCCTCATGGTGCCATCCTTCTTCAAAACTAAGACAACTAAAGAAGCAAATGGGATGTTGCTCAGTCTAATGTGTCTGATCGCCAGCAATTCCTTGATTTCCTTCTTTATATCATCCTTGAACCTCCTAGGATGATGATAGGGGGGGTGATCATAGGTTTTCCCCCCTCCTCCAACTCAATGGTGTGCTCAAACCCCCTATCAGGTGGTCTCCCTGGTGGAAATGCCTCAAAGACATGCCAATGTCGTCCCAATAAATCATTGATCTTTGTATGGTATTGTTGTCGACCCTCTGAATCCTTCTGTGTAGTGTTCAAACACTCGGTAGCATATGCTACTTCCCCATGTATGAATATCCTCTCCATCCTCTTGGCTGAAACTGTCCTAGGTGCTCCTGTTGACATACCTTTTAGAACAACCTTCTTCCCATCATGGTCTCTAAATCCCATCTCCAAGGTTTGGTAATTGGTGGTGATTTTTCCCAAGGTAATCATCCAATGGACTCCCAACACCACATCTATGTCAGATAGGTCAACCACATAAAATGTATCTCTTAGTGTATAGTTGTCTAACTTTACCTCCAAGTCTGGAACTCTGTCTAGACACTCAACTATGTGGCCATTTGTTATTGCAACATCAAACCCCTCAAACTCCTATGTCTGAAGTGCCTGTCTCGATACTAGTGAAGCATCAATGAAGTTGTGGGTGTCCCCACCATCTATCAGGGTGATTTCCCCTTTCCCTTGAATAGTCCCTCTGATCCAGAGGGTATCATACCTGGGAACACCAAAAAGGGTTGTTGAAGGAAAATCTCCCTGCGGACAGGTAGATCTCCTCAAAGAGCTAGACTCTTAACTCTAAGACAGAAAGTGCTTATCATGCTCATTGACTTCCTTTTAGATCTAGCTGGACTAGTGTGTGAGAAGGAAGGAGAAAAGAAGTACCTTTTACCGGTGTTTGTCCCTGCACGCTCCGAGTTGAGCTCCAATATTTCGCTCCTCGATAAGCCCTGTAGAAAAACAAAGTAGGACCACTTCCTACTCTATCAATATTATTTTGAAATAGGTCTATCTACTAAAGAGACAAATTCATGTGAGATTGAACACGAATTAGAAAGAAACAGGCCAAGCAAATTATATTAATGAGGACAAACCATTGCTTACAGTCGTAGATGAATTGCAGAAGTTTCGTCAAGTCCTCCTTGACTACCCCTTGCTCAAAAGATCCATGATTCGATTGATGATAGCTTCATTGATTGCTACCTATGAGATCATAGGTCTCTTTCTTCCAAAATATCTCTGTTCCAGCACCACTTATGAGATCATAAGTTTGGTGTGATTCTCCCTTTCCAGTCCCCTTTCACCATGAGAAAGCTTGCTTATATAGCCTTGGAGAGGCTTTAACCACTTGAGATATCCTTGGGGAAGTTGAGTATTTCCCTCCTTCAGTTGAGGATCTGCCCTAAGATCATGGCTAGACTAGGGATTCGAATCCAACTACCTTCCAAGAATGAAAAGATCCTTCCCCCATTCATCTCAACAACTCAATCACTGCCTAGAATAGGTAGCACTCCCTCAAAAGGGCCATCAGAGCACTACAGCGCTCCCCGGTAGGCTTAAGGGGGGCACCAGCGCTCCTAAAGACACCAACGCTCCCTCAAAAGGCCCAAAGGAGATTTATAACGCTCCCAGACAGTGTAAGGGGGAGATCCAGCGCTCCCAAAAGAGGTATAGGGGAGCGCTCTCCTTCAAAAGCTTAGTTTTTTGAGTGTTTTCAGATGGAAAAAGGTTCATGATTATGCTGACTCATTTCTCCTCTTCCAAATCAAATGTTTGAGGTGCTTTAAGTGTCCTTCTCATGTTGTTATAGGCATGACATAGGCATCATGGCAGTATGCTTCCTTGACACTTGCGACACTTGCGACACTTGTGAACAACATGCAACACTTGCGATAGTTGTGAGAAAAATGCGACACTTGCGGCCTTTGTAATGACGACACTTGTGACACTATCAAAGTGAGTATTTTTTATGTGTAATAGATTGCCCCCCAAAGTATGAAGTTAGAAGACAGGAACTGATAACTGAAATGCTTTGTAGACTTTCAAGCAAGGGTATAGACTCGGAGAACCTGACGGAAGATGCACACAAACATCCAACAAATATCATGACATGTTTC
>SNQJ01S0007443.1:126915-149890 GCA_010110895.2 Picea sitchensis | reverse complement strand
TTATTTGATAAAATAAAATAAAATAAAAAATCTATTAGAAGGAAAAAAAAAAAATCAGCAAATATAAAAAATTGAAGATGAGTGGCCAAAACTATTTGAAAGAAAATTCTATTAGCGCTAGTGGCTCCTGGAGCAAAGTATCTGAAAAATAAAAATCAATTTTTGAACTTGTAATCCAAACTCATTGATAGAGAATTTGAAAAAGCAAAGTTATACTAGAAGATAACATAAAAAAATTGCAACAAAAATTAACACTTGAAGAAAATAAAAATAGAGAATAAGAAGACAATTTGTTGTTATTCCCTTTATCATTACCATTTGCAACCAATGATGAGTAAATTGGAATTCCCTCTGTCATAATAAGAAGACAATTTGTTGTTATTCCCTTTATCATTACCATTTGCAACCAATGATGAGTAAATTGGAATTCCCTTTGTCATAATAAGAAGACAATTTGTTGTTATTCCCTTTATCATTACCATTTGCAACCAATGATGAGTAAATTGGAATTCCCTCTGTCATATATCATTTTAGGAACAACCACCAATATACACTATGTTTAAAGGTATATAACATTTGGAAGACTCCATTTGAATAATACTTAAGAACAAAGAACGTATGTCACTTCAAATGGATGTATAATTAAGGGTTGAATGGAAAATATTAATTATAGAAATCATGATAATGTTGACATAAATTAATTGATATCATGGTAATGTTAACATAAATTATTTGAGTAATATTTGAGTAATTAAAAGAGTTATTTGAAGAAAAAAATTGTTTAGTAATAAAGAAAAATCATTTCTTGCTATTAAATTTGAGAATTTGACACGAGAAATTGGCAAGGTTGAGGTTGTTGTTGACAAAGATAAATAATTTTCTCACCTTAAGAATCATAATAATAACTTGATCACACAAATTAAAGATCTTGAAAATTCTAAAGAATATATTCAATATGAAGTGCATATACTACAATCTAAATTAGAAGAGTAAGTTAACAAGACCAAAGAGTTCAGAAAACAACCACAGGCATCTGCAAAAAAAATGTGTGGCCTATAGGTAAAATATCAAGCATCATTGATTTGTCAATATGTCACAGTTTAATGTAACCAAGAATCACAAGAAAAGCAATATTCCAAGAAAAAAATTGGCAAGATCTTGTTTGATAAGGACAAAGAAATTAATCATTTGAAGAAGTGTAGTCAAACCCTACTTATTGAAGTAAAAAAATAGAAATGTAAGGATATATCAATCCTTAGAGTAGACAAAGAGACATCCATTAATGTGAGTGAATAAAGTTCTTAAAAGTTGAAATGAAAGATAAATATATCTTAAAATAATCGATCAAAACTAAAAATCAAAGTGTCATTACTAATGAAGTTGTATCAATCAAAGAGCATCCAAAAATTGGGTTTAAGAAATAATTCAATGACAAGTCAACATCTCATATTTAGAGATGATTGAAGGCCCATTTGTCACCATAAATGTAGCCATATGTCAACCACAGGATGTTGACATGTGACACGTAGTCAAATTCATGCCAGAGACTTGGAATTGCAAGAGATGTCTCTACAACTCAATAAGATTGTTGATCTGGGGTTTGGTTCACCTCTTCAGTGTAGAACTTCCATTTGATGAGAATAGGGTTTCCAAGGGTCACATATCCAATATGGAAGATTAGGGTTTCCAAGGGTCACATCTCCAATATGGAAGATTAGGGTTTCCTTTTCATGGTCTCTCTCTCTCTCAAAATCCTTGAGAATTGACCACTCCAACTGAAATTAAATCATGTTTCATATCTATGTGGAGGTTATTGAGCCATGCCCACGGGATATTAAGGATATATTCATACTGGTATCGTTCAGGGTCATCTCTAGATCCATCGTAGATCTATTGATACGAATGGATAGATAATAATTTCATTACATCTATATTTACATTGAGGGAGGGTTCTAAGAAGCATATCTAAGAGATTAAATGCAGAGATACAGTGAGATGGGGAATTTTCAAGTAGATATGTGCACATCAATCGTAGATCTAGGTATCCCAACAGATCTATCTCCTTTCAAAATGTTGGTGGAAGGTTCTAAGAAGTTGATCAATGTGGTTGAACTTAGAGATACATTGAGCTAGGGCATATTCAAGTGGAGTCGAGAAAATCCATCATTGATAGCATATTCAAATACATGGGGAGGATTATGAGAAGAAAATCTAAAAGATTCATTGAGCTCAAACATATTCAAAGTATTCATTTAAATTACTTATATTCAATCTCTAAGTGTGAAGAGCTACATTGGACTAGGGCATATTCAAAAACAAGTGGAAGAATATGAAATTTCTTTGACAAAGAGGTAAATATAACCAAAGTGGGGTCGGAGTTGAAATCCTATTTGTAAAATTAAGGATTGTGAGTAGATCTACRAACTTAAATATTTAAAGGTTTCATATCGCTAAAAGGAACAAGATCTTAAATGCTCAGTGAAACCCTAGAAATATCGCATAAAATGAAAAATCAAAGTAATTTTAAAGAATAGGAAGATTGAAGCAAATTAAGAATCAAAAGTTGTTGAAATTTGGCATACTCGAGGGAGTGATGAGTGATGACCTACCGACGTAGATAAGTTGAAGGGTTGGTCCAAGATCACTCTTTGTAGTGTAACATATCTCTCTTTGTATTGTAATTGAACAACTCTTTGTCGTACTAAACATTTTGTCTCTTTGTAGTAAGAATCCTAGAACTCTACAAGATTTGTGCATATTCTCTCTTTGTGGTGAAATTGAATGGATCTCTATGGTTTTGATCAGGAGAGACTAAATGGAAATGATCCCTCACATTTTAAAACAATTTTTGGAGGATCACTAGGAGGAATCTCATATTTTGCAACAAAACCATGTCATGAGAGTTAGGGTTCTGATAAGATTCATGTATATATATACCTGTGAGAAAAGATAAAGGAACCAAAGAATAATGGAGGATGAAATCTAGCTTGTGGACTACTTAGAGGACTCTCTATCTGAGGACCAAATTTTTTTCTCACCTTCCTTGTTGGGAGACTTAGAGATTGATTCCTTTATGGGTTTTTTTTGGATATTTCTTCACCGAATAATACCTTAGTGAAGTGGGTCACACATGGAGCTAATTTAATATCTAACAATAATTTACTGGAGTTTGGTCCCATTCGTTTTGAAGAGGATCATATTTGTCATGACAAGATTGTTTTTCCTGCCTTGTTGACATTGGAGGGTGGACCCCATGTAAATGCTTTTTTTGTTAGCTTCTTTCCACAAGGGGTCATTACTTTTGTTCTCAATATCATTCATTCTAACTTGGCCACAGGAAGAGATCCATACACTACTATGAGTCAAGGGTTTGTGGGGGTGAAACTAGAACTTGTAGAGCCGCAAAGTTATCGGACAAAGCTCTATAATATCACCATTGATGGGAAGAAAAGAAGGTTAATCGGATTGAGAGGAGAAGTCTCTTTGGTGGTCAGTGAGGATCTTAGGGTAATCCAGATAGCGTATTTGGATGGTCGAATAGAGGTTGGTAATTTTTAAAATCCTTGGACCCAACAAGAATGGGCATCGGTTGTTGGCTATGACCCTATAGTTCATCTATTAACATGTGGTTGGCTAGGATTCATTTTCGGAAGCAAGGATTATTCCCTCCATATTATTAAGGGTTGATGGTTTGTGGATAATATTGTATTATCCATTAAACCATGGCACCCATTGTTTGATGCTCAGGAATAATTTGAAGCTAGTACCTTGGTATGGGTCAAATTGCCGAAGTTACCTATTAAATTCCGTTCTAATTTTGGATTGAAGGAAATTGGGGATGCTTTGGGAAATTTAATCACTGCAAATGATAGCTATAAATATATTTCTTCATGCTTGATGGCTCATATTTTGGTTGATATTGATATTTGACAGGGTTTGTTTGAATTGATAGAAATTGTGGTGGGTGACCAAGATTTACTCAAATCTTGAATTACTTGAACATCCATTTCAAATGTGTGTGTTGCCATAATTATGGACATGTTGTGGAATACTATGAGAATAACTTTCAAAATAAATTATGGAAATATAAGGAAGCGTAAGTGGTGGTAGTTGATGGAATTACCCTTGTTTCATCTATGCCTATTGAGAATCCCAAGGAACAGGGTGGATCGAAGGTGAAGTATAGGTCTAAGTCACATGATATGAAAATTTTACAAAGGGGTTCCTACGAATTGGAGGATTTGGTACTGGGGGGCATGTCCATCCCATTAATTATGATTTCACAACAAATGGAGGTTCAAAATTATACTATTACAATCATCTATGGAGATTAGGACTTTATTGTTTCGTAATGGAACAAGTTGGACACTATCTAGAACAAAGGATTGACATTTTACCCTCCCTCGGGTAATAAATATAACTCTTCTTCACACTTTCCTATCTTAGACACTAAAATTCCTACCAAATATGATCCTTGTCAACATTCCATATGTTTTTATCACTCACTACATAAAATTCTTTGGATTTCAAATTCTAATCCTTCATTTTTTGTAGGAGTTGAAGGATCCTTATTTGTTGGCATATATAATTATTTTGACCCTTTCTTTATACAAACTTCTTCTCCTCCTCATGTGACTAATATTGGTTCCCCATTACTTCTCATGGGGGGTCACTACCATTTTAGACCTAGATCTAACTCTAAGAATAAAGGGGTCTTTGGGGGGCTATGATATGATCAAATCAAGAAGTCGTGCTCTTCAAAAGTAGGCCATAAATTTACACTCAAATAGGCTCAAGAGAAAGCGACCATGGAGGTTAACCAAGGTAAATAGAGACTCATTTCATGGTTTCTTAGAGTAGGAACTACCCCTAAGTTATGAATATATTATCTATTAATATGTGAGGCCTAGTGGGGTAGGATAAAAAAATATCCCTCAAATGGTTGTTGGAATTGGGCAACCCTGATGTAATTATGATTCAAGAAACTATGGGGAAAGGGAATCCTATGGTCATTGAGATGAAAAATATGTTTGGTGGTTGATATTTCTATGGTGGCATAATTATTAGGTTTAATAAAAATATTACATTAGTCAATTTTTTTTTATTTATACTTGGGTCTTTGTACAGTTGTACACAACTAGTGTCTAGGCCACTCTCTAGCCTTACTCAATGTGTATGGAACCTATGAGGGTAGGAAACTATTCTGGGGAAAAAAAAAATCATTAAATTGTTTACAAGTAGATGATCTCATTATTGGGGGGCGATCTGAATCTAACTTTGAACGGGGATGAAATTTGTGATATCTATAATGTACCCAACACCCAACCCAAATCCTGACACTACGGAAAATGACTTAGCCTACTAAAAATGAATTTAAAAATCCCCCCCATACATATAAAATAAAACCAAGGCGAAACAATCCCATAAAATTTAAAACAAAACAATATGTTGATTTACCCATGCATCTACAGCATTTATAAAAACATAAATGCACCTTGTAAGCACACAAAAAGCATACAACATTCAATAATCATTTACACATTGGAATAATCATAAATAAATAGCATAACACTTATTTTATTATAAATATAATCCAACTAGATGCATACAAAGGATGAACCTCCCATCCATAGGCATCGTTGTTCCAAATCTCAACAACATACCACCCCTGAGTTGAGGCTATGAATCCACAAGGAGATTTCTCCCTTTGTATATCCACTCTCCACACAAAGCAGCCCCAAATCCAAGTTCTACTACTCCAACAGTTCCAATCCACCATCTCTCTCTTCCCCAAAACCTGCACAACCCAAGAAATGTGACCCCTTCACTGCTCACAGTCCCTTGGGTTCTACCATTTGTTTATCAAGGCTTCTAGTGCACTTGGTTGGCCAGGAATATATTAGTTGGGACTTCATGAACTCTCATCTAATTCAAGAGTGCTCATAGCAACCTTCACAAGGCTCTTGAGCCATTTCCTCAATAGGAAAATGCACTACAATCTTGCACCCTATTTTTGTAGACACAGAGGCCTCTTTTCTAGCATAACCACATCCCAATAATGGATTCCTTAATGCACAACATGATTGGTGCTCTTCCCAACACTTAGCTCCCTTCTTTCTATTCAAAAAAATCATGTAAAAACTATCTTCTTTAGCCATACAAATTTCATTTTCCCCAAGTCAGTGGATTGCTCACTCTACCCAATGTTGATATTACTTCATCCCCATGCTCCCCAATAACTATGGGATCTTATTCCTCACACCCACCCTTTTACATGAAATAAGTGATTGTATTTGGGAACACTCAAGAACAAAAAGAAGGTTTACACAAAGATAATAACTCAGGAATGTGGGTTGTATCAATACCTATGAATAAATCCCCCCTTGGACACCTCTCTCCTGTGGAATCATATCCCCCCATCATTTTCATCCCTCTCATATCACATCCAACAACTACTAATTTTATTAATTATTTCAATGTTCATAATATACAATTTGTCTCTCGGCCATATTAATCGATATGGGATATTTTCCCCAATCATATTGTCTCATCAACCTAATTCTCATTTATACAATTACATTATAATTTGTGGGAACTAAAATTGGGGATGTTATAGTATCAGTTCTGGAGAGGATAGACTAGCTCATTATTTTGTTGACAAATTTGAATTGGTAGGTTGGGTAGACATAGAGMTTATCCATTGTTATCCAACATGGAGTAACAATAGATCTGGTCCAGGAGGGGTAGCTAAAATGTTAGATCAATTTCTTGCACTCAATACTCTTTTGTAGAGGGTGGAAAGMTATAGAAATTGGATTGGAAAGGTTAGATGTTCTAATCACTTTCCTATTGTATTTGAACTAGGTAAGGGTGGAAAAAAACTTGGAGCACATTTTAAATATAATCCTAGTTGGTATGAAGAGGAGGATGTCYAGAGGTTAGTCAAGGATAATTGGAAGCATTTTGAGGAAGGTTTGGCAGAAGTTGTTATTTTTTAGTTTGCTACTAAATTAAGGTTGGTAAAAACAAAATATCCTAGTGGGAAAGTGAGAGACATAAAATGAGGGACTACTTTCTTAAGGAGGTGGAGAAATAACTGGAGCTAGTCTATTCTCAACAATTCACTACAAGGAGAACACCTTCTAGTGGAGGTTTTTAGTGTTACAAAATTTGGAAAAAAATCAAAAGAAACTCTGCTACAACCTCCTCTATTGACTACAAAGGTTTTAGTGGATGTTCTATATAACCAAAAGAAAATTGGTGGGCAGATGTTGTAGCGAAGGATTTTTTCGGTGTTGTTCTTGTCAAAATGCACCAGTGTGGTATTGACAAACACAAACTAGTGCCTTAATATAATACAAACTCACTGATGTGTTAGTATAATACAAACGCCCTGGGGAATTAATATAACAAAGAATGCCTCGATGTGTTTATAACTATTGTGCACCAGTTCTTCCTTTTTCATCGTATGCAAAGCACCAATTCTCTTATAATTTCTACGCATCGGTTTCACCTTGTTTGTGTATGAAGCACCGGTGAGTTTTAGGTTTTGTACGCCTCGGTGAGTTTTAGGTTTTGTACACCCTGGTGCATTTAATTTATAGTGAGCATCAATGCAATCAAGTTATACTGAGACCCAGTTTGTTTAATATAGAGTGTGTCTAAGTGCTTGTGTAATTAGTATGTACCAGTGTCTATTTTACTATGTGCACCGAAGGGTACTGAAATTTTGAATATTTGAGGTGAGATGTTGACAAAATTATTTTTACTAAGCATCGGTGTGTATATTATAGTAAAGGCACCAGTGCGTAAATAATATTTAGAAACTTGTTGTGTATAATAAGCTTAATGCACCGGTATGTAAATTATTTTAAGTGCCCAAGTGTATATATTTAAACATGAGCACCATATAATTTTGAAACGATAAATATTATTGTACATTATATTGTTTACGGAATGATGTGTTTTCTCAAAAGTTTGTATCGATGCGTTATTATAATTAATGTGCATTGGTGTGTATGACTCCTCAAAACACACTGCTTTATATATTATGGCATGTACCGTCTAGCGAGTTCAAAAGAATACAATGCACCGATATGTATATATTTTAATTCATTGTTTTTTACAAATTTTCAATTAATCATTTCAAAATCAAAAAAAAAAATTATAATAATATTGTTTTATATTTTTGTTTTAAAAATATGTTATGCACTCATGTTTTTATGGAAATTAATGATGTGTTTCTATTTTGTAGTGTCCTTTGCTCATGCATGGTTGTGTGAACCCTGACTTCCCCCAGGACATGGGAAGTTCCATATTGAAATTATTTTCATTTGTGCATTGGATCACATCAAGGGAGATTCATATGGCTAGCATTCCATGGTGGTGTTGAGAGATAGTGAGATAGTTTGTATGTTTGAGAAGGAAATGCCCACGGTTTTTATGGACTTTCAAGTTCATATTCTAATTCACCTACCTGATTAGGTTGAATTAGTTGGGGTACTCTCATGTCATTGGATGTTCTTCTTAAAGAGGTAAATGAAAAAATTGAAGGAGTTTGTTCGACAAAGGGAAAAAAGAGAGGGTTCTATTGCAGAAGGGTACACAGTATACCAAGCATTCTATTATGCCAGTGAGTACATCAAGCAAATTGAAGACACAATAGGGCAGTCATTTGGGACAACCATCAAGATGAGGACAAAAGGGAAGGGGATCTACTCAAAATAAATGAAAAAAGGCGCTTGATAAAGATTAAGTCAGTTATATTTTGTCAATTTAGTACAGAGAAATTGTTTACATTGAAGTTGGTAATATATATTTCATCTCGTGCTATTTTTTTTGAATTCTTGTATACATCAACGAATTTAGAAATTGATGCCATTAATAAAGTCATTTTTTAAGTTGATAATATATATTTGATCTCATGTTATTCATTTTGAGTATTTTTATATGTCAATGAATTTAGAAATTGATGGAATCAATAAATTTGTTCCTTACAACGCAGAGGCAATGCGACCATGGGCCATGTTGTATGAAGAGAAAATAAGGAAACGGGACAGTGACAAGAAACCATTCACATGGTTGAATGGTAGAATCATTCCTTATCCTAATCATTTAAAAGAAAATATGTCAAAAATATGTTCCAACAGTTGGGTGGCTAAACCAGATACAAGAGAAATATGCAGTGTTCGATCGTAACCCATGTGGGGAAGATATGGATGCAATAAACATAGGGATCAGGTGCAACAACTCTATAATAACTTCTCTGAGTACCACGTTTTGTTTATAATATTGCATATTTCAATTGTAACACGTATTATGTTTTTATTAATGCTTCGGTTATTAGACATATAACACTACCCTTTGTTTGCATTTTTATAGATGCATTTGTTGCCATTTATGTGGGAATATGGACATCATTTTCACACTAAGTATGTTAATGATGGAAAAATCACACAATATTTTGGAGTGTAGGTCAAGTTCAACCAATCTAGTTGTGCTAGCTGCCGTGATCGAATCCTAGTAGAGGGGAAGTTAGGTTACATTGGAAAAATATAAGATATCATGCAAGTGGACTTCTCATCATTTCAATGGGTTATTTTTTGTTGCAAGTTGTGGGATACCTTCGATCATAGAAATGTAAAGGAATATCGTGATAGTGGGCTAATATGTATTAACTCTAAAAAAGTGTGGGTTGAAAGTAAGGAGCCTTATGTTTTCCCAAAACATTGCAACCAAGTGTTTTTTTACCCAAATGTGTTGGATGGGAATTGGTGGTTCGTACTAAGACATTATCCGAGATCTAAACATATTTTTCAGAACAACAGTGTTGCAATGCCAAGAGAGGAAGATAATCATGATGATGGAAACAAAGATTGATTTGTAAATTATTTGTTTAGACAATTATAGTGTGGATGTGTCATTTTATTATGGGTATATATAATGGAAAATTACACTTTTTTTCTTCATTTTATAATTATGTTGGATATGAAAAGTTAACAACTATTTACAACCACCATATTGAAAATACATTAAATAGTACAAGCATAAGATGTGGTTTTAATATATTTGTATTGTCACATTTATTGTTTATTATAGAAAATTTATATTGTATTGTATTAAACTATGTTTATGTTAACCTTTTAATTACTAAGAATTAATTGAGATATCACAAATTTGGTGACGTGCAATAGTAACGATTTATTTTAAATTATATTTTATTTTAAAAAAATTGAAGGTATTAAAAAATATTCAAACCTAAAAAAAATTATTGTTTGAAAAAAATCAAAATTCAAATAAATATAACATGATTTCGGGGGTAATATTTCCTTTGCTTCTAAAAATTCCCTAAGTGGMACTAMTTTTCTATCYTTGATACTTTTCCTTGCGTTAAATKTTTCTTATAGGAAAAGGACCTTCTTTAAATGTAAGCAACAACCTAGATCTTCATCTATGCCCTTGATGTGGTATGCAAAGGCTTGGAGCATGTGTRAAAGGACGTGAAGTGATTTGTACTCCATGTTCCACATTAGGCATATGGGGATGTGGAGTTGTGGGTGATCCGAATGTGGAGGGAATGGATGGTATGAAGGGTAGAGGAAAGGAACATGGAGGTAAATTAWTGGGAAGAKAAAATGGAATATGGAGTAATGGTCAAGGTCAAGGAGCTATTTCCTCCACATTCTAGAAGTTTAATAAGTCCCAAGAAAGAAAGAAAGTGGAAAATGATAAGGAGAGGAAAATCCAATGGAAGAAAGTAAACCCATGGCCTAAGGTTTAAAAATATTTTCCCAACCACTGATAAAAATTGACATGTTCATTTTTGTCTACTAACAATGTCATTCACCCATGAAACATATAGAGAGGAGTTTGCAGAAGATGAACACTTTAAGGGGGCATATAAATTGCTACAAGGACAATATGAACAACCATATGTTGATCACCATATTGAGGATGGATTAGCCTATAATATGGGGATTTTTGTGTACCAAAGGTAGAAAGAGTACAACTTATAAGGGATGCCCACACATCCAAGGTCGCTAGTCATTTTGGTATCAATAAGACTATGGATTACTTGTATAGGTGTGTTTGTTCATACAAGATGCAAGAAGAAGTAGCCAGGTTTATTAGAGGTTGTATTTTATGATGTACTAGTCACCCTAGTAATCAGAAGAAAGGACTATATAGTCCACTTATAGTGCCTACAAGGCCATGGGAAAGCATATCCATGGACTTTGTTGGCAACTACGTGTCAAGGAAATGAAGAGGCCATGACTACTTATTTGTAGTAGTAGATAGTTTCAGTTAAATGTGTGTTCTAATGCCTTGTAAGAAGATTATATAAGGGAATGAAGTTGCAATCTTTTTCTTTGAAAGGGTCACTATGCACTTTGGATTCCAAGGTTCTACTACTTTTCACCCACATAATGATGGGAAGAAAAAGGTAGTGAATAGGACTTTGGTGTAGCTTTGAGAGCTCATAATCATAAGCATCCAAGGACTTGGGATGAAATTTTGGTTTACATACAACATTATTATAATAGAGTTGTCTACACTTACACCAAAAAGTCACAAGTTTGAAATATGTTTTGGATATTTACCACCATCACCATTAGGTATATGGGAAGATTAAAGCAAGGGAATAAGCCTCAAGTGATGTATTGAAGGAGGAAAATTACATAGATATAATTAGATGAATGCATTTATAGGTCCAAGAGAAACTAAAAAATCTCAAGAGAAATACAAGGCCATACATCATTAGCACATGCTTGAAAATACCTTCCAAGTAGAAGACAAAAAAATTGCAACTTAATAAAGAAAGGTTACAGGGACCATGGAAGAAAATCAAAGCCATGAGACACAGAGCTTTCAAAATATTGGATAAAGTAGACATCAAAGCTTACACACCCAATATTCAATTATGTATGTTCATTTACTAAGTAGTAGATGTAGAGAAGTTGAAACTCTATGAGTCGTCCATGCTCGATGAGCATGAAGAGGGCCTAGTCTTACTTTCCATGGAAGATTTCACACCTAATGTAAAGGCATAGTAACCAAAGAAAATAGTTATACAAAACAAGATCAAAATGACTAGGAAGGGGACTCAATAAGAAAATTTCCAACTAGGATTGAAGGGTCATCTACCAAAATGGCCAAAAGGTACTCTAAGGAGAAAGTTGAGGAATTGGTTTCTCATCTCCTCTAAAACTAAATATTTTGATGACAAAAATCCTCCCAAAATGGAGATGGATGTTTTTAAATGGATTTAAATAGTACCCTATGACTCAATTTATGCTCTACGATTGGGAATAATGAACTCAGGGTCCAAAAGGGTTGGTTTGGGTCAGATATTAAAAACTACACTTACAAACTAGAATAATGAATCCTCCATTTAAGATTCAAAGAAGTGTAATTTTTGGGTCTATAACACTAAGAACCTAGGCTCAAGCATGATTATCATTTTCTACACACTAATAGATTTACAATGGTGGTTAGCTTTTGCAAGAGGAAGTTCATATGCTAAAGTTATGGCCCTAATAAGGTAACATGCCAAGTATTCCCCATAGGTCCAAGTGGTATCCATGTCAACTCACCATGATTCACCTATAGGAGTTATTAATGTGATGGAATCCACTAGACATGTCTATAAGCATCATGAAGAGTCCAATAGTGTTCTGAAACCATAAACCTAGTCTTAATTCGATCTATCAAAATCATATTCAAAGGACAGTAATGGGTTAATTTTTTTCTTTAGATGCCAATTGGTCCATGTTATGTGCAAGAGCGTGGAAGATAAGCTAAAAAATAAAAGAGAAAGAGCATATGTATCATATTGTAGCAAAAAATAGTGTCTCGTAGATTCACAGTAAGCTTGAAATACTTTTCATTTTGAATTGTAATCTCCATTATAAAAAAAATATGAAAGGCATAATGCTTCATTTATTGTCAGTTTTCCCATACCAAGTTTCCAAGGTAAGTATTTGTGTTCAGTTGTATGGATTTCATATTGTATTCTATTTCATATGTGGTAATACTTAAAGAATTTGAATGGTGTGTTTTATTTCTATTAAAACATTGAAAATACAAAAAGATAGTTGCACAATTGAGCACAAGCTCATTGTAGTAGCTTTAAGTTTAGATCTTATTTGGTGAGCCAACCATTTTAATACCCAAGGTAGTTTACAAGTAATATTTGTTCTCATCTATGAGAATAAATTCTTGGGACCTAGATGTGGTGATAAAGTACCTAGCCTGGGACCCAGATGTGGTCATAAACTACCTAGGTGGTCTTCACAATCACATACGAAGGAATGTTATGTTATTTAATCCCAAGAGCATCTATGAGCCCTATGCATAGGCCCAATGATTGAATCTAACAAGAAGGGATAACCAAATGGTTATGAGAAATCATATCAGTATGGAGCTTCCAATAAGGGTGAGAAGAAAAGGAAAAGGGGGAAATAATAAGATTCTCAGCACTGCACATGTGTACAAGAACCCTAATAACCATTGTGATCATTAAAACATAATTAGTTGCACAAAATAAAATTGTTGGAAATCACATTCAAAGATTAATCTTAGGAACCACAAGCAAGAGCAATGCAAGAAGAATATTATCCTCATGGAAGTAGGAAATGAGATAGAAATTAGCTCTGATGTAGATGAAAATATTATCTGCAAAACAATGCAGAAGGGGGTGAACCTAAGTAGCTTCAATCATAAATAGGAGAAGGATATGATGAATTTGTTCCATATCATAGCTAAAATCAAGAAGAACAACATGTATGCTTTGTTTGATTCTAGTTCATAGGAAAACTTCATTATAGAGGACTTGGTAAGTATACTTGGTTTAGATATGTTTGATGACCCTCATCCATACACTTTGGGTTGAATTAAAAAGGATGTAGAGTTAAAAGTCACCAAGTAGTGTAATCCTTAGATTTTCTATTAGTGAAAATTATATTAATGAAATATAAGTCGATGTGGTGCATCTTGAAGTTTTCAGTGTAGTGTTTGGTAGTCACTACATGTATCAGAGAGATAACATCTTCATTAGAAGGGAAAACCAATACCATTTGATCAAAGATGGTTAATATTTTATCATCAATGTACATAAGGGGAATTCTAAGATCACCTTGAAAATCATACACCAATCTAAGAGATTAATCAAATCAAGCAAGAAGTATGTACTTCTATTCTTGAGACAAAACTAGAAAGTCATTACTTTCATAGGTGTGAAGGCATCCTTGGAAGGATGTACAAAAGAATAGAAGTGCCAGTTGGAAGATATTTTATAAGCATACAAAGAAGTGTTCTAGGATCCCAAAGAAACACCACCTAAGAGAGAAGTCGAAAAAGATATATAGTTACTACCAAACTCTCCTTCACCTAAAATAGGAATATATAAATAGTCCATACTAGAGTTAGAAGAAATGAAGAAGTAATTTTAACAAATGTTGGAGGAAGGAGTTATATGACCAAGTGCATCACCATTTGGTTCCCTTATCATTTTAGTAAAAAAATAAGGAAGTGACTTGGAGAATGTGCATTCACTACAAATCATTGAATGATATCACCCTAGAGAATTTATGCCCTTCACCAAGCTATTTCACCCTAGAGAATCAACTATAGCATGAAAGGTACTTCACCAACATGGATTTGAAATCCAAATATCACCAAGTCTAGATCAATGAAGAATACACTTGGAATATCGCTTTCAATACAAAGCAAGTTTTATACAAGTGGTTAGTAATGCATTTTGATTTTGGTTTGTGTAATGCACCAGCTTTTTTTATGTGTTTAATGAATGATATGTTGTGCCCATTCATAGATTCATTTTTTATTGTACACTTTGATCATTTTTTTATCTTATTTTCTACTTGGGATGAGCATGTGTTACATCATAAGTGAGTGTTAGAGACACCGAGGAAACATTACCTACTAGTAAACATAAAGAAGTATGATTTTGCTATGCAGTCCTTGGTGTAATTAGGCATGTGATTTAGGGAGGCAGTTTGAATATTGATCCTACAAAGATATAGACCATCCTTAAATGGCGCCCTCATAATAATGTCACAAAAGTTAGGATTTTTGAGGGAGTTTCCCAATATTTAAGAATTTCATAGCATATTTTTTAGTTGTGATAGCACCACTTCATGCTATAACAACCAAAGGTAAGAGTTTCGATTGGTGTCCAACATAAATCCTTTAAATAAATGAAGCAGAAGATTAATCAAGCCTTGGTCCTAACACTCCTAACTTGCAAAAGTCTTTTGAAGTATAAATTGATGGTAGTGGGTATGGAGTAGTGTTAATGCATGGGAGGAGATCCATATTCTATGATTCAAATATTTTACATGGAGCAACGTTCAACTACCATACATAGGACAAGGAACTCTATGCCTTGGTTCAAGAAATGAAGAAGTTGAAGAACTATCTATTGGGTAAGGAGACCATCATCCATACTAATTCCAACCTCTATAATACTTGCAGACTCCGAGTAAACTACAATAAGAAAGATATTTTAAATGGATGGGATTTCTATAAGAATTTCATCTAGTGATTAAATATAAGGGAACTGCCAACAAGTTGGATGGTTTGTTATCAAAACCACTAACATGAAAAATCAAATCTATGGGACCATTTATGCACATGGAGATATTCACCCATGAAGCATACAAATAAGAGTATGCAAAAGATGAGGACTTCAAGGGGGTGTATCAGGAACTGCAAGAAAAATTATACAATGATTACCATCTCCAAGATGGATTACTCCATAATTTGGGTAAGCTTTGCATACCAAAGGAAGAAAAAGTATATTTGATAAGGGAGGCTCAGACCCCCAAGGTTGCTAATCATTTTGGTGTTGGGAACATTGTGGCTAACTTATAGAGGTATGTTTATTAGCCCAAGAAGTAAGAATTAGTAGTTAGGTTTATCATAGTTCATATTTTATGTTGTACCAACAAGCCTAGTAACATAAAGCAGGGACCATACAATACAGTTCCATTCCCTACAAGGCCATGGGAAAGCATATCCATGGAATTGTTTTGGGGATTGACAAGGACAAGAATAAGGAATAACCAGCTATATGTGATATTAGATAGATTTAGTAAAATGTGTGTTTTAATGGCTTGTAGGAAGACCATCAAAGGGAAATAAGTTGTAATAATGTAATTTGAAAGGGTCTTGGTGCACTTTGGGATTCCAAGAAGCATCATTTCCGATAGAAATACTATATTTCTCATTACAATTTGGGCTTAATTATGGGAGAAGTTGGATGCTAAATTGAAGGTAACTACCACCTTCCACCCACGAATTTATGGGTAGATAGATCTAGTGACTAGGACTTTGGTTGATCTTTTGAAAGGTAACAATCAAAACATATGAGAATTTTAGATGAAAATATGGTTTACATACAACATTCCTACAAGAGGGGCATGCACACATCCACTAACAAGTCCCATTTTGAAATATGTTTTTGATATTTTAAACCACGGTCATTGGATATTAATATATGGACAACATGAAGTAGGGGAAATAACCTCAAGATGCATTGAAGGAAACATAATTCATAAATAGGATTAGGTGAGTAAATTTACAAGTTCATAAGAAACTAAATAAATATCAAGAGAAATACAAGGCTATACATGATCAACACAAGGTTGAAAAGACCTTCTAAGCAGGAGATAGAGTTTGGTTGTGCCTTAATAAGGAAAGGTTACAAGGGAATTTTTGAAATATCGAGGAAGGTAGGAAACAATTCTTATAGACTCGATGTTCCAACATATATATTTATTTACTCAATAGTAAATGTTGAGAACCTAAAACTCTATGAGACATCCATGCTCGATCAAGATTAAGAGGGCCAAGTCTTACCTTGCATAGAATATTTGACACTAGATAAATAGTTAGAATTACCAAGGGACATAGCTCTGTAAAAGAATATTAGGATGTCCAAAAGGGATAAAAAATAACTTTGGCAAGTGGGATTGAAGGTTTGGTTGCCAGTCAAGGCCAAATGGTACTCCAATGAAAAAGATAAGGAATTGTTTCGTTGTCTCCTTCAAAACTAAATATTTTGGAGACTAAATAACTCCCAAAATCGGGAGGGATGATCAAAAATAAATATACATAGTTACCATATGAATTAATTGATTTTCTATAATTGGAAATATTGAATTTGGGCATAGAAGGGCCAATTTGGGTCAGATCCTAAAAATTCATTTATAGACCAAAATGGTAAATCCTCCATTTGAGGGTCAAGGAAGTGGAATTTTGGGGTCTCTAATGCCAAGGATTGTAATGCCCCAGTTTTAACCCTTGAATTATATTGTAATAAATTATCTCTGATTTGTAAATGATTTTTATGTGACATGAATCAAGCCTCGTATGATAATTCCTAGTGTGGAGCCAAAGGTAAAGGCCCAACTGGTGAATGTGATTGATTCCAAGGCTAAGATATGGTGTGAATAATATATTTATGGAAAAAAAAAATGTATAAAAGGAATTGTATTATTATAATATCCACCATATATAAATATTTCTTAAGGAAGTGATAGGAGGACTATGATCCCATAAGAAGTGAAGAGGAAAGGGGGATATGGACGAAATAACCTTGATACTTGTCCTTTGGAAAGTTGATCCAGATGGATATCGGTGGCCACCCACCTTTTCCAACTGGCTCAAAACAGTTTTATGACATTTTTGGCAATTTACTATTTTTAGCAGTTTTTACTTCCAGGGCCATTTTGAGGGCCTAAATGAAGGTTTTTCGGTATCGAGCTCCTCAATGATATTCGAAGGCATAATTTATCCCCCAAAATGAATATCCTCAGTGATACCTTTCCAACGGGCTATCACACGCCTAAAACGGAGATCGTATGCAAAAGTTATGACCCCGGGAAGTTGATGTACTAGCTTACCCAAACGGGGCCCACATGACTTTTCGTGTTTCATCTCCTAGGGTTAGGTTTTTGGATGTCTAGGGTTTTTGGAATTCTTTCTTATTGTAAAAATGCCTTCAGAGCCTCATTGTAACCTGCTTCTTGTGAATGCGCGTTGTCGTCACATCTCTTCTCAGAGATAAGCCGCCACCATTCCAGCAAGCTTGTTTCCGCTGCATTTTACAGTTTCATCTTATTTTGTTATTGAATAGAAAACCAGTTTTACTGTATCTCTGTTATTTTGTGTTAAGCACCTGTTAATAATATGTATTCATTTCGTTCTGCTCATAAAATCCGGATCAAAAGTACTACCCTTTTTTTGTGGTTCATAAAAATATTTGCCATAAGTATTCACTTGAGTTGTCCTTTTTTATGTTTTCCCCATGCTTCTTGGGAAGGAACGTACTCTATAGGGAAGTGAATCTTGTGCAAATTCTTGGGAATATTAATCATTATTCATCAGTATTCCATTCTCCAATCAACATCTGTCTCCCATGTATGGGGATTTTTCCTCTTCTTGGTAATGGAAAGAGAATCCCATGAACATAGGTTTTGTATGAGCCTGTGGAACTTTGGGATTTGTTGTTGAAAATATGATAGGAAATGGGTTGGGTTTGAAGGATAAAACATGGCTATAATGTCCATATTAAATGAAGGAAACACCATTAAACTTGTAACCTATTTATTTTTACTTATCAGATACCTAAGAGCCAAATTTCTACTTTTCCAAGTTATTCCCATATAAACAATCAACAAATTGGACTCTTTCTACCTATAATGAAGAGAATTGGAAGGGAACAAGATCCTTGAGGGATAGTTGAGAATAGAAAGGGAATATATTTCTTGTGTTGTGTAGGGAAATGGAAGGGAGTGTTATGGTTGATTGATCATTGGATGGGGGCATGGAGCACTATGTACTGAAAATATTGACCATGTCATGACAATAATGGGTTGTCTTGAGTGATATTAGAGCCACATATGATCCTTCTTGTTGTTGGTAATATCATGGTATGGCTTGGGGGTGGAATCCATAGCCAGTTACTATAATTTGGTAGTGAATCACTCCTTAGAAAACGTATTGGTGGACTTCACTTGATTATAGATAAGGGTTTGAAATTTTTGATTTGTGGAAGGTTGATCTTTATATTTTGTCATTTCAATTCCATGAGTTAAAATGGATTACATGTGAGTTTTGTCATGGAATGTTTACTTGGATGATAATGATGGTAATCTCACATGAATCATGTATGTGGTCTATGCTTGTGGATTAATACATTAGTAGGAAATCGCTAAGAATAGTTGTGCATGCATGTTTATTTCTATTGTGTTTGTGTGTAATGTGATCCATGCAATTGTATGTGCATGTAAAAAAAATGTATGGTGTTGTGAGAATAACAATGGGTAAATCCAATACGTAAATGAATCAAATCATTTGTGATGGAGTGTATTGATGGCTCAAGGGAGATATCTAACGATGTTAATATTTCCTAGGTCCTCAACATGTTTACCACATTTTAAACATAGATATCTTCCCAACAATGGTTCATTGTTGCAAAATGGATTTTGCATGTGAAAGTTATGGCCCCAACAAGGTAATTGTCCAATTATCCTTGCAAGTACAAGTAGGAGCCATGTCAACTCACCATCATCCACCCATGAGGAGTTAGTAACATGTGGAAATCCAGTAGAAACTTCTAGAATCATCATGAAGCATCCAAGAGGATTTTGAAAACCATAAAGCTAACCCTAATTTGAGTTATCAAAGACCTATCTGAAGGAGGGAAACAAGTTCACTTTTTCTTTATCAATATGTGATTCCATAGTATGAGCATGGGTGTGGAGAGATGCTAACAAAGTAGACACAAAGAAGCCATCTATATATAACTATAGAAAACCATAGAGTTTCATAGATTCACAGTAATCTTGTATTTATTTGTATTCTATATTGTAATCTCCATTATAAAAAGGACCAAAGTCACATTCCTTCATTTCTTGATGGTTTTCTCATATCAAGTTTCCAACTTAAATTTATATATTCCATTGTCCATATTTTCTATTGTAATCTAATTCCTATATCACAATAGTTAAAGAATCTAAAAGGTGGCTATCAAATGGCTTGGCCAAACATACCCATCAATAAGTGTGTGATGGAGTTAGTCATTGGTGAAATTTTCCCAAATTGGGAATCTATGATATTGTATCATGGTGGAGGCATTGGCATTGGAATTACTCCAAGGGATTTAGAAGTATAAGCCCATGGATGATTACTAGTGGGTTATCCCTAGGCCTGCAACTAGGGCTAAAATGAACAAGTTATGGAGGGTAGCATATAAGAAGTCTACCTAGTTGTTTCACCTTCACTTTGGTTGGTAAAAATTCATTGAGCCTAAATCTAATAAATATTAAAACTAACTCATCTTATCACGGCTCTGCTAGGGTATTTGCATCGCGGCGCTGCTAGGGTTTCAACATCGCGGTCCTGCTAGGGTTTCATCATTGCGCGACTCCGAGTAGGTCGACCATGGCACCCTATGAGGGGGGGAACCCCCTCCAAGATCCTCGTCCTCAGATCTTCAGGACTTTCATGCACTAATATTCGTCTATGCAAAGACCCACAAATCTCCTCCCTCTAGATTTGTAAAAAAATGGACGAGATTCCTAAAGTGGCCATTCATCCTTCTTCGACATGATCACTAGCACTCATATTGGTAGAAAATGGGCTAATAGGTAAGTTCACAAGGCTATGGATTTCCCCTAAATCCATGCATCAATGGTTAGATCTAAACTGGAGAAAACTGATCCAGTGGAAGATGTTTGTGGCCTTTTGTGGTAAGGGTTTCTTTACATTCCTATTTGAAAAAGAAGAAGATAGGAATATATTTCGTAGTGGCCCATATTTCATGGGTGCAAGAGGAATGTATATCTCAATAAATGGACCCCAAACTTCAGTCCAGAAAATGATATTCCTTCAGCAGTCCATGTCTGGGTCAAGCTACCATTCCTCCCTCTACACTGTTGGAATGATGAAACACTAAAAAAATAGGTAATTCGTTGGGAAAATACATTGATCATGCTAAACCATGAGAAGGGATTCAAGCTTACGCCAGACTCCGTGTGGAAGTGGATCTGAAAAAAGGACTCCCAGAGGCAATCTAGTTGAATCTAGATAACTGGAATTATGTACAATAGGTCGACTATGAGCAAATCCCATTCAAATTCAAAGCATGCCATGAATATGGGAATTTTGTGAAATCCTGCCCATAAAAAAAAGAACCCCAAACATAAGACTCAAAACAGGATCAATGCCATCAGCCGAAAAGGAAAAAAACGACTATGAGCAAATCCCATTCAAATTCAAAGCATGCCATGAATATGGGAATTTTGTGAAACCTTGCCCGCAAAAAAAAGAACCCCAAACACAAGACTCAAAACAGGATCAATGCCATCAGTCAAAAAGGAAAAAAACTAATGGGAAGGTGGCTTCCCTGAACCCCTCACAAGGGCAAGGCAGAAAATCCACATATCTGGGAGAAAGACCCCCAAGTTCACCTCAGAAAGAAGAATCAAGCCATAATATGTTCGTTGGACTACCAACAGAAGATAATATGGAGGATATCAAAGACCATCATGAAGAAAATGGAAAAAAGAGGCAAGAAGAAACAAAAGAAGAGAACGAAAAAGGAAAAGAGAAAGAGATCATGATCTCAAGCGGGGAAAACACAACAAAGTCTGTTCTGAATCTCCCTCTAGAGATTCCTGTTTTTTCCGGAAGAACAACAGGAAAATTATGATGGTGATTCATATTTAGAGGTCACCCATCCAGCCACAATAAAAAAAGTAGGAATAAAATCTAACAGAAACAAAAGGGAATCGACAATAAACCGGGAGAAGGAATTAGGCATCCAAAAAACCCTAGAGGAAGCGTTAAGGAAAGAGAGTAAATCAGGAAAAAATAAGTCAACCCAACATAAGGGAGAAGATTCTCAGCCCTGTAAAGGGGGGGGGTGTTAGAATATAATGGATGTGCTCATTTAATCATAGAAAATATAGCAATATTGTCACCCAGCCATATGCCAAAGTCACCCCCGAGCACCTTAACCTTGACAGAGAATCATTCTGGAAGTAAATCCTAGATTGGATAGCCAAACAAAGGTGGCGCACCTTTCTCCAAGGATAGTGCACCAATCAAGAGTAACAAGAGATGATAAGAGAGTCCAAACCATAACCAAGAGAGAGTCCAAGCCAAAACCGAAATCTGCTAGTTGCAACAGCTGCAACAACAACTCTCCTCCAAACTTGTGCACAAACTGGCCAAGGGGGGAATACCAATTCCAAAAAATTTCATCTGGTAAATTGGAATACAGTATCCTCTCCTAAAAATAGTGGGGGACTTGGAATCAAAGACCCTGAATTCACCAATCTAGCTATGGGAGCCAAGTTAGTATGGAGACTTATTTTGGGAAGAAAATAATGGTGGAAAATGGCCATTACCAAAAAATACAAGTTGGGTGCCAGAAAAAGATGCATGGATTCTATCCCAGCAACTCAACCTGGTTCACAAATATGGAAATTGATAAGAGCCTCAATTCCCTTCTTTAAAGAGCACCTTTCATGGATCCCTGGAAATGGAAAAATGATCAGGATTTGGCAAGACCTGATTTTGGGAATTGATCTCACTCCTCGAGCATAAGAGATCGACAATCTGAAGAGATGGATGACTTAAAAAGAAAAGCTCACTCTTTTCAATATTTCTTCTTGGAATGAATATGGATCCTGGAAGGCTTGGAACCTAGGGGAAACCCCCGCTCACCTGCAAAATCAATGTCAAGTGTTGATATCTCCTCTTAGAGGAGCATCCTCTTTACTCATGTTGATGATTACAGCTACGTGAGACATCCTCCAGGACACAGACTGATTGATTCGACCTGAGAGAGAACCCATGAGTTGGGTGTGTGGTTCCTATCTGAGAAAGAACTGGAACGTTGTGTTGGCCTCCTCCTTACATAGAGTTGAGATGAAATCCAGATGAT